>LKNJ01001936.1:0-75419 GCA_002120245.1 Maccullochella peelii
AAAAAAAAAAAAAAAAAAAAAAAAATACAGGACACAAAATCATCAAAAAACCCTTTTGAGACTTCTTCAAAGGCAGGAGGTCACCCTGTTCAGTGCATGGTCATCTGCTCACCCTGCATCAAACTCGTTTCTTCTAATCTGCTGAGTCACAGGAAAAAAAATATTGCAGATGCTCTAGTTCTATAGCTTTCACAGGGATAACTCCTCTGCTGGTTTTACTTTGAAGATTTGAACATTACAGGGAGTTTCAGTTTAGAGCAACACGTATGTGGTTCTGCTTACAACAATACCCTCAATTTAGTTTTCACCTTCAGAGTCTAGCTGCTCGGGAGGACATTGTTCACCTCTAATCGCCAATGTATTATTTTTTCATCCTCTCTTCAAGGTGCCCATTAAACATACAGTAGGCACACGTCCCACTTTTGCATCTTTAATGAACAATCTGCTTCAAAATTCTCCCCATTTTTTGCT
Organism: Maccullochella peelii; assembly: GCA_002120245.1. Taxonomy (NCBI): domain Eukaryota; kingdom Metazoa; phylum Chordata; class Actinopteri; order Centrarchiformes; family Percichthyidae; genus Maccullochella; species Maccullochella peelii. Next base: position 472 of record LKNJ01001936.1, read on the forward strand.
TATCATTGTGCAAACATGGGGTGTTTTTTCCAAGCAAACAGCCTGTTAATCATTCCAACAAACTTTTCTCATCCACACTCAGTGTTCCTATCCGCCTACGAAAATGTCAACATCGACAGCCTGCATTTCTGCTCAGGAAATGTGGAGCAGAGCAAAGGTGCAAAACTATAAAAGTCTATGCATATTTCTATGGATATTTTAGATTTCTTTTCGTTTTTCATTTTGGTTGTTCTAATGTCTTGCTATTGATTTTACAGTCTGTAAAACATTAGCTACTGTAACTAAACTTTGCTAATAGAAATACACTTATCGTCCTTACTTTGTTTTCTTGTTGGAAGTTTACAGAACAAGTTAAAGAGATCAGTGAAGATCTCCCCCGCATGCTCTGAAATATTGTATATATTTCTGCGGAGGGAGAAGTCACTCACACTATGATGCACTGCAGTTTGCTCTCAGATTTGGCAGAAGCAGTGGGGGAACCAGGCAGTTATGAAGGAGGTGGTGATTGATTGTATAATACTGACTGTGTAGAATTACACCATTATAATATCCCTGAGGAGGGTGGACCTCAGCTTCTGTAGGAAGAACGTACAGTATATCTACTGCAGGATCTCCCTGCTCATGGAGGTGATGGTTAAAGTCAAGGAGGAAGGAATGGAGGGCATTGCAGAGGTCTAGGACTTTGTTACATTTTGATTATCCTTGCACATAGACTAGAGAATTGACAACTACAATTACCAAAACAGGAGAGCGGGTCACATATTCAGCAAGGCATCCATTAACCTAAGTCTCTTGTGTTGCTTTGAAGACCTTTTACTGCACCATCCCAATTACAGTGCAACACCGGTGTAGTAAAGCAAGGCGAGGCAACGTTAATTGTATAGCACATTCGTACACGGAGTAATTGAAAAGGTTTTACATGAAGCATGGGGACAAAAAATAAAACAGACACTGGAAAAGTAAAGAAAAATAAAACGGCATAAAACCTCAGTGAGTTAAATCCTTTGTTCAGATCTAAAAATAGACTGAAAGTTATAAAAGCAATGACAAAAGTTAATTTTTTTTAGATTTTTTTTTTGTGGCATTTGTGCCTTTTATTGGAGGTCGAGGTGGCAGTATATCAACAGACTGGAAACGAGGGGAGAGAGATAGAGGGGTATGCAACAAAGGTCTGAAATCAAACTCATGATGTTGCAGTTACATGGCATGTGTCTAGGCTACCATAGGCATATGTTCATAACTTTTTAAAGGCAGATTTTCTCTGTTTGTCCTGATCTGTGCCGCATAGCTAAAAGCAGTTTACCCTCCTGTTTTGACGTAATTCTGTGAGCAATCGGCAGACCGGTATCATGACCGCTGAAACTCAAGAACTCATGACTTTCAGTTTTGACATTACCTACTACACCAAGAGAAATACAGTGCGGCAAGTAGGCAGGCCCTTCCAGCTTTAACATAATATACAGTACATATTGATAAATGGCTATAGATGTTTTATTAAAGGAGATTTTCACAACCATATTGGACCTTTCTGAAATTCAAGGCTGCAGAATAAACTGTAATATTCTACAACTTTTGGTGTACAAGTATACTTGTTAGTCTCATGCAGGTGTTGCCACTTAAGCAGTCCAGCCTCTTATAAAACAGTGTCCATACTGTACAAAGCCAGCACCTTTTTGTGTAATGCTTAAATGTTCTTGTCTTTTAATTGCTGTTTGCCAAAGTTTGAATGTGTTCTGCATAATGCCAAGCTGTTAATTGTGTGCTTACTTCAGGCAAACACTGTTAGTTGTAGCGCTTCCAAGTGAAAATGAGGGGACTGTTAGTCTAAGAGACCGGCGGTGATGAAAAGCTCATGAAGACCTTTATGGCCACTTGTGGCAGTGTCACAGATGCTGCATGTGTTATAGAGCAGGCTACATATTCAGCAGCGAGTCAACTGAAGTGCTTGTTAACTGGTTCAAACTGGCTGTATAATTTGCATATGAACTCTTTGGAAACTAGACGCATACCCAGCAACGAGACGACTAAAAAAATCATACTAGCAGTTTCAGAAAGTGATTGAGCATTTTCTTTTTCCCGTTTATATGTTGCCCTACATGCCAGAGGAATATTTCCTCCATTCTGCTTGTCTATGAAGATTATCCAGTGCTTTTTAAATACATACAGTACAATACGTTCTCAAACAATAAACAGTAGCTTCATTATCAGGGCATCACCACACAACTCTTACTGTACGCCCTTCCAGTGACACTAGCAAAAAAAAAAGCAATTGCAATTGGAATTGACGCGTGTGATCTGGAATTACAGAACATGGACCACATGGACCAAGTCTCAGCTTTTAATGGTTTAACATTGTCCCAAAAATTTACTGATGGACTCCCAACCATCCATCATGGTTGCGTACACATAAGTGCACACACAAAACACACACACACACACACACACACACACACACACACACACACACACACACACACACACACACACACACACACATACAGAGCAAAGGTCAGATAAATTACAATGCTCGTGTGTGTTTGGACCAGTGGAGACCACTTATGCTTCCTCCTCCTCCCCCGCCCAGCACAGACACGCGTATTTCTCATGACTCAAGAATGACCTCATTACCAAAAATGAATATCTCCTCCTTTCATTAGACTCACAAAAATTTAATATGGCTGCCAATTGCATGTGTAACGTGTTTTTCCCCACTGACCAACTTGTTAAGTCATAGATGATTACAGTTAGTTAGTTGTTCAGTTGCTGGCAGTGTGTGTGTGTGTGTGTAAGCCACATAATGTATCAGTTTATGTGATGTAGATGTTCTTTTACCTGAATAGGAGAAATGGAATCTGGTTACAAAACATTATATTAAAATAGCAGTACTAATAGTCAAAATTGCATTCATTTTGCAGAGTTTATACAGTACATGTATATTTGTTGCATGTATGTTTGTGGCACAAGTTAAAGAAATCTTTCTAATATGCCGAACTCACAAGTCTTGCAACAAATTAGGGCACTGGGATGACAAAAAGCAAAACAAATCAATGACCTTCTCTGGTGTCATTCAGAGAGCACATGTTATGTGCCAAATTTTGTGAAAATTAGACAAATATTATGGTTGGAATTGTGGAAAATCAGTTTTCAAAATGTTCATAATCAGAGGAAATGAGTTTAAATTGGCCTCTAGATTTGTCTTGAACCACGAAATACAAGAAAAGTAATATGTTTTTGATTGTTCAGGAGTTATGAACCAAAACACAAAGGGATTTATTAATGACCATGTACTGGTGATATCCACAAATAAAAGAAACTCCTGTTCCTTGGCTCATGACCCACCTTTTACACCAAATTTCATTAAGAGTTACTGCAAACAAAGAGACAAACAAATGGAACTAAAAGCATTTTTACCTCCCAATGGCAATAAAAACCTGTCAGCTGTTACCAAAAACTGGTGTGGACCCTTAAAAAGAAGGTATGGATGATATTTTGTTTCCATACTGTCCAGGCTGTGAGTACATTGCAGTACAGCTTTGTTGTTTTTTTGTTTTTTTCCAAGGTGATCACACTGAAACTCAGCTCTGCATGTGAACTTGGCAGGAAACAAAACCACTAAGAAAGAAAGGCAGATGTAATTTGTATGTATACAAATGTCAAAATGTCAAGGCATGTAATCCTTTCAAGAGGTGATGAGGTCTTTGGTTAGACCTTGGCATGACTCCAGAATTTAACACAAGAAAAATGCTTACTCCAAGTTCTGGAGGTGAACGCTGAGTTCTGATCCCACTATCCTCCTCTCCTCTCACCCTCGCTCTCCTGTGCACTCCTTCTCTCTCTCTCTGGCTTTGGATGGATTATTTTGCTATCAGTATGTATGGATTTACAGTAGTAGTGTACAGTATATCCTGAGTGGCATGTTCCATTGTATTTACTGCCAGCATACTTTATAGCATGTTTTCCAAGGATGTATGGGGACTGGGATGGAGTATGTAAATAAAGTATGTTATGAAACCATTCAGTTAGTCATATCACTACAAATCCTCGCCCCCTACCCCCAATGATGCATTCCCCCCCTTGACAAGAGCCGCATCATTCACATAGACAGTGTCAAAACATTTAAAAGCATGAAGCTGTCAGAGAAAGACACAACATCAGAGTAGATACCCCAGTTAAAGACTAGATGAGTGCTTGCAATGTCATCTGAGATAGTGTTTGTACAGTATGGCTGGTGTTAATTCTGACAACCTTAGTAATTATTTTATCTACATCATCAAGGCTTTATTTTACTCATTGAAAAACTCACTTAAGCTAAAAGTTTATTTATTAATAACTTGAGTTGGACACTAAGGAAATAATACTCTCTTATGCTTAATTAACCCTAGAATGCATAAAGATGGGTGAGGTTGACCATGTATGTTTTTTATATTTAGATTTATAAGTATATTACCATTGAATAAAGACACAAGAACACATTGTATTGTATTCCTTTATATTCCTCAGTTCCCTTTCCAATGCTCATATTGTAGGTTTTGAGGAAAAAGTCTTCTTCTCAGTATCCCAAACATTTGTTAAGGAGGTCAAACTGTTTTATATGTTATTAGTTGTTGTTTTTTTGTTCTTTTTCATACATGTAATACATGCCGTGGCATTTTCCTTGTGTTTGTAAAGAGTTTCAGAACCAACTCTAATAATTTCCTTTGGGTTTTTATCCCCAGTCAGTCTTCCTTTTGCAAAATCTTCTTGATAAAAACTGTACACTTTATTTGATATTCCATGTATTCCTCCACCACTTTTTAAAAATTCTATCCAACGTCTGTCCTCCCACCACTCATCTGTCTTCTTCCACTTACAGCAGCTGTTGCTAGGCAACGGCTCATGGCTCCATTAGAATATTAATATTTACATAAAAACAATATTCAATAGTCAGTGAATAGGCTATAAGTTATGAGTTGCATTATGAAGTAATTCAGTTGACTTTCAATGCGTAGTGCAGGCAAGGACATTTCCACCAGTTCAGTAACTGTAATCTGATTACCAAAACTTAAACAGCAATCTATTACTCTGCTTTTACTGGGAAATGTAGTGTGATTACAGTTACATATTAGTTAGTAATGGGTTACTCTGTTAACTGGTCATAGAAAAGTGATTACTGTGTAGGATTACAGCACTAAGTTTTCAAATTTCAACGGTCTTGATTTGGACAAAATATACACTGTTAGTTTGATTTAGGGATATTCTCACCTCTCTGTCTTCTAAAATAATACAAAATAAAATGGACAAAACTGAGGTCAGGCACAGTTGGTATCCCCATCACATACATACATATATGTGTTCAGATTCAGTTGTCTCTAGGCCCTTTAATGCAGCACTTCTTGTGTTGAAGTTTAACATCAGTCAGTTAAGTTTAATATGTGAAGCCAGATTAACCTGCTAAAAAGCAGATACAGCTGTGTTTCTTTTAACAACCCAAAGATACAAAGATCATTTCTAACTTATCGACTGTGGCTTTATATCATCTAGTCTTTACTCCTGTAATCCTCTGTTCTCCATCCCTGCTGTGGCAGAGCTGTCAGGTTTTGAATTAATTTTAGAAATTTTACAGATTAATTTTAAGTCCCGACAAGGCCGGGGCCATTTCTCAAATGTTTTAATTCCTTTAAAAGACCGACTGTGTTCTGAGATTCTCATGCAGGCCCCTCCTGGACATTTCAAATTCCTGGCATGAGTCCATATACAGTATAGATGATTGGGCTTTTGCCATCGGGTCCAAACAACACTGCGATTTCCTGCCAGACAAGCTGAAAAAAACATCTTCAAATTCAGCCGTCACATTTGAATAAATATGCTTTAGAGAATAAATTTTAATCCTTTCTGCATTTTTTATTTTAATCTTGTTACTTTTTATATGGAAATGTGGTTTGTCTTACACGGTTTTATGTTGTTTCCTGTGAATCTTTCATGTTTTAATGCAGTCCATGACCATTAGTATTTGGGCCATACATAGCATGAATAATATTAGTAATATTAATATTGAATAGTAACTTCAACAAGTGAGCTCCTGCCTTAAACACTGAAGCTTCTGCAGACCTTATCTGTGGTCAGGGAGGAGTGTAAGTCATTCTGTTGGTAACCCGGCATATGACCTTTACTGAACCAATAATCCAACATTTATCAAGTATGTAAGAGCAAGAGTGCTGATCGATAATTCATTTTGGCTTTGCCGTCATAATGGCATAAACAATCGAAGGATCTGGTGGTCATTGCTGCTAGATTAGAGGTGCCAGAGTGAAGTAGCAGCCTGTCATTTGAGCAGCTGAACTGTCGGGTAGTCGGCTGCCAGCTCATCAAAGCACGGAAAAGGGCAGAGAACATCGCTGCCACTGCCAGCTGCCTCTGCCAACGCAGGTAACCACATGTTTAGCATAAGACACTTCTGGTGCATCTGAGCTCACAGCAGCCGCCACTGCAGCAGCAGCGGTCACGCTCCTCTACTCACTGTGTAAGAAAACCACAACCATACAGTCCCAAGCACTTGCCCAAATACATGCCTAAGACTGCAAATAACAGTCATGTTTATCATTGATTAATCAAACATCAAAAACATGGTCATAAATGCCCATCAGAATTCATCAAGGTCCAAAGTGATGGCCTCACGGAGAAAAGCTGCAAATTCACATTTAAGAAGCTGGAACCAGAGAACATTTAGACTTTTTTTTGTGGCTGATATGGTAACAGTTAGTCAGCACTATACCTACTGTACATACACAACATTACACGTTAGATCTGCTCATGATGCTCTCCTCCCCTGCAGCTTCCCCTATATGTCAACCTAGATGCACAGTGCACTTTTGTGCCAGTGCTGCTTGAAATTCTGCCAGCAACACCAGCACAATGAGACTTACTTCAGTCTTCAATGTATAGACTACTTGATGTGTTTATTTTTAATCTGCTACTTGACAGTCTGACTTATCTGCACACAGCGTGAGGTCCTCTCTTACAGTTTGTCCTCCACCGAATGTGCCAGTCTTGTCTTGTGCAATTCGCTTTCAATTTGTCAGCAGCAATTTGTCAGGTCACATTCCTTCTGCTCTCTTGCAGTCAATATAGCATATATCTGATTTCAATACAAGCCTGGAAAATAACTGCCATAGTGTGCTCTACAGGCCATTTAACATTATGCATTGTTTGTTTTGTTGGTTCGCATATAAAGACACTAGCTGAGGAATAGCTTAGTGTCAAATCTTAGTTATATGTAGAATAAACTAAAATACTGTAATATTAGAAAACACAACAAGAAATGACGATGGATATGGAGAAAACAAGTGTAGCACAGTATCTCTAATATGAAATATTGGAATAGAAGTCTGTAAATGGTGTAATCTTTCTTTCCCTTCCTTTGGAATTCACTTTGTGCTTATCACTTGAAAAGTCCCAAATAAATAAAATTTATATATATATATAAAATTTTTTATCAGATGATACTCAGCTTGTCAGATTTTGCCTGCTAGTGGTTTTTGTAGCAACAGCCACACAGACAGATTAAGGAAAGCAGATGTCTTCTTCCACCCCAAAGGGCAACATTGGCTGACATCAGCATGTTGTTTTTAAGCTCTCTCTCTCAAGGAGGGCTCATTTCTGGAGCGGCAACACATATTTTAGATTTTCAGCCCACATGAGTCGAGCAGGCATGTTGAGCGTGTATCACTTTCAGGCAGCAACCACATGCCTCTGCTGCTGCCGCCAGCTTGCTCAAATCTACTTTTGGATCACTCGCTGCAGCACCGGTTGTCTTGGAACTTAGATTGGCTGCTGTCAAGGCAACATGCAGCCATTTCTTTTGCCTCATACTGTAACCGCAGTTCCATAGTGACAACTGTCATATCACTGTTTATCTGTAATAAAGGACCACATATAGTTTGTTCAAATATTGAGGTCTTTTAAATTGTTTTTACTCCATCACTCAGCAGTATCTGATAACAGAAAAAATCTAGTTCCTTTTTAGACGTAACAGAACTATTAAATGTATCATAAAAACTGTACAACTCAAAATCTCTGCTGTGACATAAGCCTTTAAAGCTGGAATGCTGTTACCTTTTAATCAGTTTTTTGCTCACACATTTATTCAGCTGTTTGCGTCTGTCAGATATTGTAATAAATTATCCATTAACTAGCATATTAATCAAACCAAATAAAAAAGCATCTGGTACCTTACACACACACACACACACACACACACACACACACACTGCCGACACATACAGAGCGAGCATTGAGGCCGCATGGATGTTTTCCTCTTCTCTTCTCCATAAAATCATAAGTCGCTTGGTTCCTTCTCTTATCCAGTCTGTGCAGACAAAATGTCTGCAGCTACTCTGGGCATAAAAGCTGCCCAAACTGTGAGAGATGCCAAACTGTATTGAGAGGCAACTATCAGTGCCTGGAAACACAATTTTCGGCCTTGGCCTACATCTGTTTGATTTTTAGGCTGTATTCAGACCAAATCAGGCGCAGCGGTGATTAGCGCAGGGTTGTGCGGCGGTGTGGGAGTGTCATTACCTGGCCATGCTGATTGTAGCAACCCCAACTTGAAGAGCGATACAACGCCAAGCGACTGCATGGCGGTTAACGTCTTTGTGCTCCCTCGTGGCAGGGTTGAACAGCTGATGTACAGTCATCACAGCGGCGATCGATCAGTCTCTCTCCCAGCTTCACAGTTGCTCAGTAAACTACATGCTACAGTAAACAGAGGCATGCTACAATGCTACATGGTAAACAAAGTTTTCTTCACCTGGGTGTCTTCCGTTCTGATCGCTGGCATGATTGGCCACCGCAGTGCGATGTCTGTTGCGTTTCTCCAAAAGTTGATTCTGTTTTAACTTTTCACTGCAGGGCCGCTGCTTTTCTTTTCATCAGGTTCAAATGAATGGGAGGACTGGCGTTTTTGCTGCAATGCCTGATTTGGTCTGAGTACAGCCTTACTGATAGAATGGTAGTAACTTTGGTTACTGAATACAAAACTAGATGTCTTGAATAATCCAGTAATAAAATCCATCTTATTAAAACAAATTTTTCTCTTGCTAAAAGCAGTAAGAGAAACTATTTCACTAAACAAAGATTCTATTTTGGTTGCAAAGGTGATCAACTTGATTGTTTTTTTTTTTTTTTTTAAATTAGCATACTTTAAAAAAAATATCTTACTGGGCGAGATCCTGGGCCCCCTGATTCCATAGTATTTCTTTCAAACAATATTTGTGGAACATTTCTATAATATAATATAATTTATTGTGACAAGAGAGAGGGGATGCAACCAAACTTCCAAGCCTGACAACAACCAAGATGATGCAGTTACATGGTTTGCGCCTTAGGCAACTGAGCCACCAGCACAGTCCAGAAGTTACCCTTTTTAGAGGATTTTTCTACCCGACACCTTTCCGTCTGTGCATGCTACTGGTTGGCTACCTCACCAACCTTTCATAACAGGTGTTATTAGATGCTTGATTATAGACAACAGCAGTCAAGTGGGAAACCATCTGTTTCACAGCTTGCTGGTGGTCTGTGTAACCTGGCTGTCTTCTCTTAGAACTAGACCCCCTGAACAGAGCTTTTCTTAAAGGGGACATTTGCGTAACTAAATAGACAATCAGAGCATCTGGTTTGGGTATCATGTCTGTTTTAAACACAGTAGAATACTGTGATGGCCCCCGCCTAGTCTGCTTGTGTGTGCTTGCAGCATCGGTTACTGTATTTACCTACAGTATGTTGCCTTTAGGGTGCCGGAGGAGCCTGGTTGCAGTGTCCATGAAGGAATTTTCCTTGTTTAGGCTAAAAGGTAACAGGACACAGTGGTTCCCCAGGTCACACTCGGGTCATTTGTAAACCTAGAAGCAGTAGGTCATATACTGTTCAGTTCAGCTCTCTGTCTCCAAGGATGACTGGTCAGGGTGCAGCTGTCCTGATAATTTGAGGCTGGCTGCGTCTCCCAGGAGACCAAGGTCATTGGAGATAGACGGTGTTATGCCCACTCCACACCGACTCCTCTTTGTCTCTGAGACATGCACTAAATTTGACCTGAAGTGACACACAACGTGACTTACGTTAACTTAGGTAAGCATAGTTAGTTTAGAATCCAATAGAATCTTAATAAGGAATAACCTTATTTGGACTCGTAGTGAATCTCGTATGTCTGGTAAAGGGTTAAATACTCCTCCAGGAAGTAACCTTCAGAATTGGGTGGCATTACAGTGTTCACTTGTACTGCTGATCTCTATTCTCCTCGATTGAGCGTCAATAAATGCTTCCGCGGAAGACATCCAGGTCTCCTGAAAACTTTTTCTCTCACGAGTTAACCAGCTTCCAGACTTCCATCAGTGTCCAGCCAGATCTGGAGCACTTGTGCTCCATCTCTCTCTCTCTTCCCTGCCCGCCCCTGCCACCCCTTTTTTTTTTTGCTTTGCTTAGCTCTTTGTTTCATTTTTTACTTAACAACACCTTCCACTACACTACACACACACACACACACACACACACACACACACACACACACACACACACACACACACACGCTTACACTACAGATGTCAGTGACTTACACACATCACATTCAAATTTACTTTCAGTTTATTTCCTTTCTACAACAAATAACTTCAATTTGTTGCCATCATGGCCCACAGGCAGGGTTATGACAATGCATTTTTAGTAACGAGTAAGCAAACACGATATTTACATATTTTGGCTGGTGTAGCGCACTCTTGGCTACAGAATGATAAATTCTCCCTTTCTTCTTCATGGAACCTTTTAGAGCAATTTTCAAGCAACATAACCATGTTTGCTGCTTTAAGGTGCTTTCACACTGACAACCTGACAAGCTACTGTATGTGCAAGCACACATAGAGTACCAGATAGAATACCTTGCTGTGATTCACTTTCTACAGTTGTACAATTCTGCCTCAAAGGAAACTGCTGTGTGGTATTTTAAAGTTTCATAAGCCTTCAAACTGGATTTACTAGTTTGTATAGGCTGAACTGTGTAGCAGCATGCCCACAATAATGCAGCAGTTGTTGTGTCGTACTACCTAGTCTGTTTGACAACGGCCTTACAACACATTCCTTTTAGCAACATGCTATAGAAGAAATGTGTAGATGTTTTTTGGACAGCAGAGATTACAGCTAAATACATGGAAAGAAGGTATTATAAGAAAGTATCATAATCAGTGTGAAGGTTTCAAATTCTAATAAGAAGTGCTGAGATACTATTTTTATCATATTAATCATATATTAGAATATTGATTGTAAACCCTCTGAGCATGTTTCACTTTTCCAGAAAGACAGATTTAAGAAACCCTCAATGAGAAATTGTATTGCGTTACAATGGCTAGTGGAACAGTGGCTAGACCAAATGTGATGTCAGGCTTTGTATAAACCACCATGCAGTATCTTGGTATTTAATGAGCCTTAAATTGATTTCTTTGTTCACCTGTTCCATGTAGCAGCATGGTCACACTAATGCAGCCTCTTGGGTTGCTTTGTTGTATATTATTCTTTGTCTGAAAGCCCCTGTTTTCCTTTCATCTGGTTGAAACTGCAAGATCTACATTCCTGACACATGTTGCTGTGCATTTATCTATGTGCCAAAGGAACCTCCAACATCTAAGACTTTGACTATCGACTGATAACCAGCAGTCTTTTTAATGGAAAAAACTACAAAACTCAAAGCAAATGACCATACTTTCAGGTTTTGTTTTTTCTCAATACAGTTTGTGTAGTTCTGCAGCTGATACTCAAATTTTAGTTGGTCCGTGCTTCACACCAGCCCCACATACAGCCACAGAGTATCAGCCTGGGTTCTTTATTTTTTCCTTCCTTCCTCCTTGTCAGTTTATGTTCACAAGTACTTGGACTTGCCTTTTCTGGACACAGAGCTGGATCCAAGTATGACGTAAAAGCGCTGATGCAAGTCAAGTGTACTGAAAAATAAAGGAATGTGAAATAATGTTCACATCCAATTCTAAAGCCATACCTTATCCAATAGAAAATAAATGATCATCTGATTCACTGCTTGTGAAAATACTTCCATCTCCCGCAAACACTATACATACTGCCTGCAAATGAATGAGATTACTGTTCAGTTTCTGAATTGGATCCGGCATCATTTCATTGAGGCTGAGTGTGTTACCTCCTGAATAAATTGATCAGTTTGCGAATGAATTAATGATCCTTTTGTTGGAACAGACATTCAAGCGTTCGAGACTGACCATACATACCAATAAGGGTGAAGCGTGAAGCCTGCACCAACTGGCTCAAAACATGTTGCTGGGCAGCCGTCAAACACTTTGTGAATGAAATGGAGGAATCCCATAGGCAATTGTGACTGTGAGCCATTTTGTGCTATTTGGGTAGTGGGGGTGTCATAATGAAAAGAAGTTTGTTCACTGAATTGTTGTAATGTTTTGCACGAATCATGATTATTTCCAGCAGAGATTCGGTTTAATTGATCAATATTAAATACATTTTGAAATGCCAGTGAGGGTAGTGTAGGCTATTAGACTTGTATTTTTCTGACTATGACAATGTTCTCCAGGGTTCTGTGAGGTTCTTTGTTCACTCAGCTGAGAGAGCAGGAATAGCCTATTGTGCCATTGGTTATGAAATTCTTAGATTTGCCCGCATGAATCAAATGAATTCTGTTAGGCAGATGGAGTGATTCAAATTAGATAAAAGAATCCAACTACCCATGTAAAATGCGGAAAGATCGCTTCCTTTTCCTCTTAGAGAGATCCACTTCCCTCCTCTGACCCCATAAAATAAGCTACAGTGTATTTCTTCACAGCATATTCTTCTCTTCAGCGATCTGGGAGCTGCTTAGTAATCCTTTTTGTTTGAGTATTTCTATACAAGTGTTCATGTGCAAATGGGACAAAGACGGCAAAATGGTGACGTCTCTGTGAATAACACATTCTATGAAATCTATTGGAAAAAAAGAATTGCAATTTTTATTTGTATTCATGTACAGTATGAACTACAATCTCAGGTATCAATAATTGAACATCATCCTCAGAGAAATTAGTTGGACTCCTTACAAGCACAGTCTCTTGTATTTTTTTTTCTTGTTTTTGTTTTGCTTTTTTGTCTTTTTTTTAACAATTGAAGCACATGTAAAATTATGATCTGAAGATTTTTTTTTGCATTATGTTTTTGAAAATATTTTTTTTTTTGTAGAAATTTAACCATTTGATGATTATTCTCTCCAAAAATGAGAGAGAATATTCCCACGTACAGTAACCCTCCCCATACATAGACAGTTGGCAGAATAACACACAAGAATTTTATCAACTTGGCTTAGGGTTTTGCACAAAAATCAAGCTCACTCTGCTGGTATTTCAAGTCCAACATTCTGCAGTTCAGTCTTAATTTCATTCTGGCATTCAAATATCTCTCCCCAGAAAGCCATCCTTCTCAAGTAAATACCAATACAGAGATATTCCATTCATTCTGGATAACTCACAAACCTCATCCCCCAAATATATATATAAAAATGATCAACCTTTTTTTTTTTCACTGTAGCCAGCGTCAACATTGAATCATTAAGCCACCAAAAGCATTGAAAAGGAATTTAGCATTGAAAAAGAAAACAGTGGAAAGGGAAAGAATGGTTCACCATTGACAGTGCTATTCTCGTCATTCACAACACTCAATGAAAGGCTGACAATTTCTATTTCAGTTGTTCCATTTATAGTTTCATCTGTCTCTACGTCACATAATCAGTCTTTAAATTATTAGTATATTTCGCTTCCACCATCTCTGTTCACCATTCCACAGTTACTGTAAAAAATGAAAGAATAAATTTAGGAGACCGACTGATCAGAAGCGTATGATTTTGTGAGTGACAGTGCTTTATTATGCTTATACTATAAGCTATGGTAGCTGTCTTCACAGAGATGAAAATCAATAAGGCGAGTAGAACTGCTGGACAGTTAAATTGTAAAATTTTTCACATGCAGTGATTTATTTCATTTAAATAACTGAAACGGTGCGTTGCTCTGCAAAGGTGACGTCATGTGCAGGTCAAATCCCATCAAAACCATTTGTAAATACGTATTCCATTACGCCAGTTTTGTCGATAATCAGTCGCATTTGTGAAATCGCCAGTGAGAAATTAAAATATGCTTGTTGCACAGAGACCAAAGCGAAAGGCATATCTACCTCTTCATACTTTCTGCACAAGGTCACTGTTTCCATGGCGACAGTCTGATGGCTAGTTTTGCCTCCTTATTCCTTATCTTTTTTTTCCCTCCTCTCCCTTCATATCTGCAATATCTCTGTTTGAAGACCCCTCATGACCGTTGTGGGTCTGGCACCCCCCCTCCCCACCCACTGTTCTTCACTTTTCCTCCCTACCTCCCCCTTCCTTAAGCCTTCCTCTTTGAAAGACTAAATGAAAAAGCAAAGCGTAAACAGACTACAGGAGAGACAATGTTTTGATGGTCTATAAATGATGCAACATCAAAGTGTGTGTGTTTTTCTCTGACAAAAATGAGACTGAGCAGGGGTCGCTTCAATATCAAAGGCCTCTACCCCCTGTTAGATGTTGGGCACAGGGAGAGTGGAAAAGTCTCATGCTGTTCTGTTATCAGCTTTCCTCTGTTAGTCTGCAAATTAACTGCTGATACAGATTAATGAGCTATAACCCATCTCTCCTTATTTTGTTGCAGGTTCCTAGCTGCTTCACTGACTATGTTAGTCTGCGTTAGTTGGACAGGGTCACACTACATTACAAAGCAGCCTCATTTGCCTCTTTATCTGTATAACAGATGGACTATCAGCGCCCGAGCTCGGGTGACCCTGGGGTGATGGCAAGGTAACACGACAGTGAGTGGACGTAGATCATTACTGGGTTAACAGGGAGTCTACAGACCACAGCCTTATGCTCCCCTTCATTTTCCCAAGCAATATTCTGCCGTCGTGCTGCACATGCCGGCGGATAAAGCGTGACAAATGAGACATGACGAGGGGTGAGGAACGTGCCTGAGCTAAGTGACAGAGAGACAATCAAAGAAGCAAGAGGACATGGAGGCAAGGAGAGTAGAGAGAAAGTAGAGAGAGGGTAGAAAGGGAAGACGGAGAATTCAGAGATAGAAGAAGAGGAGTAGACGGAAAGAAGTAGTAAAGGTAGAAGTGTAAAGAAAAGGTAGGAGAAGGAGTGGGAGCAAGAACTTAATCTTAATTAAAGTGAACGATGTATGGCTGTTGTTTAGGAGCCACAGGGGAAATGCACATTTACTCATTTGGTTGCTTTGCTCCTCAGGCATGCTGGCTTCACTGTGATATCATCCAGAGCTGTGTCATTAAAATATCTCATTTTGTGTTGAGTGACAGCTAGAATATGATGGCAATGAAAATAAACCCATTTTATGTTTTGTCTCTCATAAACCTCTGCCAAATTGGACAAGGTATGCTGAACAACTGGCAAATAAGTGCTTACAAATACTTAAGCAAGACCCTTCAATAAAACATATTATTATCGGGTAAAATCAAATAATTAAATTAATGGCATTGCATTCATTTTAGTATAAGGCCAATTTTTACAGTGGTTTCACATGAGCTGCATTTGATACATTCCATATTCACTTTTAGGAAACCATTCTTTCCCTTGTGCAGTATTACACAGAGAGAGAGAGTGAGAGAGAAATAAAATGAGCTAAAAAGCTATCACAAATTGTTTTTCTTCATTTAGCCACTAGACATACTTTTAATAAATAATCTTTGTTTTTGTAAAGACACTTGTTAAAGTATCATATGTCGTCCCTTTGCCAAATGCTGATTCAACGCCATTATCGACACTCTGTCAAGTCAATGCTATTTTGATTTCTTTTATCTTCACGTTTTGGTCCATTGTACTCCAAGTATGAAACTGCTGATACTGGATATTTAGTCAAATTCAAGATCAGATTTGGGTCTCTTGTACATTGTCTTTAGAGCAGGCTTGAATCAGTAAAGGTTCCTGTGTGGCTGAGCTGTGTATGGTACTGAGCATAGGAGGGTGGTGGTAAGTGCTCTTGTAGGTGTTGTAGTGGTTGTAGTGCTCCAGAGGGGGCAGAGATAGATGTCTCTCCATTGCAGCGACACCTGCAAGCTCTTCTTCAACAGTAATGACCTCCATGGAGGAGGCAGGGCCATCAGGATCCTGCTGGTTATGCTGCTTCCTCATCTTGTAGAAAATAACCAGCAGAACAGCAGCCATAAGCGTGATGGCCACGAAGCAGCCAATGATAATCTTGGTGGTTTTCATCACCTCATCCAGGCCATTGAGAGCTCCCCCTCCATCCAGATCAAGAACTGGAATGGTGTAAGTCCGCTCTGTTGTCCTTGTTAAAACAGGAGTACCTTTTGTTGTTGAGGATGACACCCAGCCAAATGGCGGAAGTGGCGTTTGGCTATCATCCCCCGGGGTCTCAATGGTCTCCACGGTGACTGTAGTAAAATAGGTCACCCCGCTGTTTTCCACAGAAGTAACATTAAGCACAGCAGAGGCAGAAATGTTGCCTGCTGTGTTGCTAACCATACAGGTGTAAGTCCCAGTGTCCTGCATTGTGACACTAGTAAAGTTCAGTGTCCCATCATTGAGGACAGACAAACGCACCTTATAAGCCCCATGTGTCACCAACGAGCCATTTGGTGTAAGCCAGCTGATGGATGTCAATGAGCTTGTACGACATTTAAGCTCTGCACCCATGCCTTCTGTCACATTCAAGTCACTGGGTGGCTCCACAATGACAGGAACATCACACTGGAAGTAGCTGTGGTCCAATTCCCCGATGTAGCGACCTTTAAAGACTGCAGGAGTATGGCAACGGGCGCAGCAGCTGGTATTGGCAGGTACTGCCTCCTTAAGCCACCAGCTGAGCCACAAGATATCACAGTTGCAGTTCCAGGGGTTGTGATGGAGGTGTACCCGCTCCAGACGATGCAACGGTGTGAAGAGGTCATGTGGTAGAAAGGTAAGGTTGTTGTGAGCCAGGTTGAGCTCCACCAGTGACTGAAGGTCATCAAAGGAATTCCTCTCGATTGTTTGGATCTGGGCATGCATCATCCACAGCTTCTGGAGGTTCACTAATCCTGTAAATGAGCTGGGCTTGATAACAGAGATCTGGTTTCCTGACATTTCTAGCTCTTCAAGCCTGACCAAAGGTAGGATGTTAGGGATCTCCTTGAGGTTGCACATTCCCAGGTTCAGGTAGCGCAGGTTGCTCAAGTCCTTAAAGGCTCCGTCAGAAATGTAGGAGAGACGTTTGAGCTCACCTAGATCCAGCCTTCGAAGCGAGGGGACCCGGTTGAAGGCATAAGATGGTATACTTTCGATGGGGTTGTTCCGTAGCCACAATTCCTTCAGCTTGGACAAGTACTCAAATGCTCCATTGGGGATTGTCGTGAGCCGATTATCAAAGAGCTCCAAGGTGTTGAGACTGGCCAACCCATTGAAGGCGCCAATTTCAATGCTGCGAATGTGGTTCTTACTCAACTGCAGGATCTCCAGATGGCGCAGATGTTTGAAACTGTCCACCTTGATGACCTGAATGAGGTTGTCCTGGAGGTTCAGGTAGCGAGTGTTGGTGGAAATGCCATCTGGGACGTCCCGTAGACTGCGGCGGGTGCATATGACTTTGCTGAACTGGTTACTGCATGAGCAGACAGAAGGACAGGTCTGAGCACGAACCAGCCCAGCCACCACCAAGATCTGAAGGGCCAAAAGCAGCACAAAGAGGGGGTTGGACAGCGCCCCCTTCAGCCTACGACCTCTCATTGTCTGGCGCTGGAGGGAGGAGATCATTGTGTTCAGCATTCATAGTTCATCTGCTGTTTGGGTTCTCTGCAACAAGAAGAAAAAAGAATAATATTTAGTAACCACATAAAGTAGTAAGGACTACCTTGTTGATGTTGTATTGAGTTATAGGTATCAATGGCTCAATACAAGATTTTTTTTAGTACTGAATTGATTAGTTGGTCGAAAGAAAATTAACTCATAACCAAAAACAATTGCTTGTTTCAGCTTCAACAACAACAATTGCTGGTTTTGTATGTTTTATATGACTGTAAATTGAATATCTTTGGGATTTGGACTGTTGGTCAGATGAAACAAACAATTTGAGATGTAATTTGGAGCTCTGGGAAATTAAAATGGGTGTTTGTCACCACTTTTTTTGCATATACGAGTCATCAAAAAATTATCAGCAGATTCATTGATGAAATGAAAATGAAAATAATCATTACCTGCAGCCCAAATCTATTTATATAGTACAATGTGGATAGAATGACAAAAGAACAAGAGCAAGATGAATTAACAGCGTCAATATTTGTCAATACTGCCCATCTGTGGAATATAACAAGCTTTTTGTTAGCTCCATAACCCTGGATTGTCCCAGATTTCTAGACTTCATAGAAGCTGATGCATGTACTCTGGAGACCGAAAATGAAAAAACGAGAACTCAGCACCGGCCCCCGTTCGAGCAAGAGCAGGGAATTTCTTGTAAGCCCCTTAGTCATTGGAATCCTAAGCCTGGAATTATTTAATACACACAGCCTTAGTTGCGTAAATTTTAAAAGAAAGCTGTTGATGTAATTTGGACAAGAAGTCCTGAAAAGAATGTCACTGACACCAAAGCATTACACTCAATTAATGTGGCCCTGCAATGTCACAAACAAATAGCTACTGTCTGAGAGCCAATGAGAAAAATAAGCAATGAAACCTGTGAAATGGATACACTGGCAAACAAAGAGGTCCAGCTACTTTTGCCTGAAATGCCTGCTATGGCTTATATCTTGACGTAAAACAACAATATATTAACAAAGTCATTAATAAATGTTATCCAGCGATAAAACAATGAGGTTTTTTTTCACTATTTCAACTTTTTACTAAAATATATTGCTTTTGAAATATTTCATCTGTGATTAATTTCCTGGGTTTTCAAAAATCATGATTAATGCTCCTTTTATTCAAAGCAGTATTGCAATGCTGTGTACTTTTCATTACAATCCAATTTATCGTCCCTGACAAATAACATGATTCAAGAGTGTGAAGAGGTCTGGTATTGTCTTTGCATAACTATACAGTAGCAGAATTTATTAACTCCAAATCAAGTGACTAACAAGAAACTTATTAATGTTATTTTAGATTAGATTAAATTAGATTAGATTAGTCCATTCAGCCAAAGTGCCTAGGAATATGCCTGAGTGTGCTCAAGATAAAAATAGACCAAGACATTCATACACATACAGTACAGCCTGTGCCTCCCACCTCCACACAGCAGTATAGATGTGTTGCTATCACCTTATTATCTTCTGCCCACAAAGATGGTAACCTACAAATAAATCAATACTAACCGTATACCAAACATATCATATGTGCTGTAAAATTATAAAATGTGATAGCATTGTGTCAAGCTGTGCTATTAGGTGATGCAGACCCCATTCTTCAGTGCAGTTAATGCCTGTGCCAAGAGTAAAAACTCTCGCATAGTGCAAAAAACATTAACCTCGCCTACTGGGTCCTTAGATTTAAGTATTCTCCTTGGCTCTTTCCAACTCTTCCAACCCAAGTTATCTGTTAATCATCTCTTTCCATCAAGCCACGAGCAAGAAGGAACAAGTATATTATGACAGGTGTTTTCTAAACTGTAAAAATTGTTAACTGAGGTGGAAATGTTCTCTGGTGAGGATGAGTGGCTGACTTAATCAGTAGAAATGAGTCTACATGTGGCTTGGTTTTGCACCAGCCAGGCTGCCACGCCAGCCGTGGTGTAGAGAGGCTGCAGAGAGACGAGCTTCTGCTGGGGAATCCGATCGAATGAGGCCTCCCACTGGCAGGAGCTCATTTTGTCTGGCTGGAATTACAACAAGCCTGCGCTGCCACCTAAGAGAAGAAAATGTCAGACATGACAAACACACTGATAGAGATTATCAGCTGTCAGTAAAACATCTCCATTTCCACTGGAATGCTGAAAGCATGCTGATCTACCACTGATAGAGTAATTATAGCTTTGGCCACATGCATTCTTCATAAACCATTTGATCAGCACAGAATGCCTCATTACATAAAGGGATGGCACATATAGTGCGGGGGAAAAAAATGCTTCAAACATCTTTCCTCCCTTTGTTGGTGCAACACTATGTGGATTAATTCCATCTAGGCACGCTCTACATGTATTCATAGCCACTGAAAGCAGTAGCTGCTTACATCTAAAATCCTGCCAGCAACATAAAAACACACCCACCCTTACTTTTCTGCTTCTGCACCAGCAGCCACTGGCATTATGTCTGACACCACTGTGATTTGCCAAATTCATTTGTTATAATGAGTTTTTTGGAAAAGTGCTAGGGTAACATACTGTATGTCTCAATCAGGGTGCACATAGTAGGGAGAGTGTAATATAAAGCAGAGTATTTCCGAGCACTTAAATTACAATGTCAGACGATTAGAGTCTTGTCAGTGTACTGCAAGCAACGACATTCTACTCCAGCTAGCGAAATGTGTTGGCTTGGACATTTCCCACACACCAGGGAAGCAAGCTTGGCAGTCTACGATGCAAAGACCTAAATAACCGAGTGTCTACCAATCAAGAAATTAAGTATCACCTCCAAAAAACAATCTGTTTCACAGTCTCATGGTTTGAAAATGAGAAGAAAATATGTTAACACTTCTCCACGCATACATCTATGAGGATGAAATGTAACAAGAAATGCTGCATTATTGAACAACTTGCTTTGCAAGTCGCATTTTGATTTTGATATTTGTCTTGTCGTCGGCACATTTAGCATTTCCCTACAGAGTTCTAAGGGGGAATTTGGACTGTTTTATGAACAATAGGAAAAAAATTAACATCTCAATTTGCACTTCCACTATCAGACAAAAAAGTCACATGTTCCAGCAGTAAGCATGCTAATCTCATGTGTGGCACAAGATTCTAATACTGATATTATCACAGTTAATACCTTATGTCATTAACACTGCTGCTTAATATGCCCTCAGGAATCACAAATCCTTTTCACCTCCTACATCCCTGAAAAACAGGAGTTTTTCATATTTCTAGCTTAAATGTCATAATATACTATAATAACTAAAGTCACTGGAAAGAACGTGAAAAAAAATGTTTATTCAACTCATATTGTACTATTTTATTTATGTTTATTGTACTATTTGTTGGCGGGAAAAATGCATATAAACAAAGTTGATTATTAGACAATTACTGATCACAGCCATTTGCAGTTGATTCAGTGAGTGTGAAATTGATAGAGTGGGTAAATTATGAAGTGATATGAAATCTGGCAAGTCTCTCATCATGATGGAGGAAGAAGCCCGTGGCTACTAGGAGGGCTGTCTGATGAACTGAATGTCATCTTGCTAATTCATTCAACACATTACTGATTCATCACATTTGCATATGTTTGTTGCATGTTTTGTTTTCAACCTCGTTTGTGCTGATGTTATAACCTCACAGGCCATCTGCGTCTTACAAGACCTGTGTACAGACAATGTGCCTAGAAGATACAGATGGATAACAGGTTTGTCGCGTCGGTGTTAGAAATTATGACACAAATCTTGAGTGCTAATGAATACATTAGTATATACATTAAATACAGTAAATGAGGACCTAAGCTACCTAACAAACAACATAAAACAAGAGAGTATGTTAAAGGATAAGGCTGGTGATATTCTATATTTTTCTTATTGTGAACAAATCCCAGCAAAATGCAAAACCAATGCTGAGGTAGTCCTCTCAATACTTTCCTACTGTGTCTGTGGCACCCAGCCCACAGCCCATTCATTACTGTTGAACATGTAAATCTTTAAAAACAGGTCACAAATGCATAGTTCCCTTTTGTTTAAAAGGCTCAGTACTATCCTAAAATAGCTGGGAACTGTAGTTAACTCAGATAGGAGTAAATAGTGCATTTGTGTTTGCATTTCTGGCTGTGGATTATTATACATTTGTATGTAGAATTGACTCAAAATAAACTACCCATTGTTCTATGAAGAAACATGTCATCCAGAGTAATGCTGTGGCTCATTTAGGCTTATTTAGCTATATCACATTCAGCTACACAGGAAATATTTGTTAGTAGGGTCAATTCATTGTTTGGTCTTTTCAGGGCATTTGTTGACCAAAAGAAGTGTAGAAAAAATACAGAATAGTACCGGCATTGTCTTTTAAAATGGTCTGGAGAAATTCAAAATAGAGCTTAAACAATTAGTCAATTAATCGATTAGTTGATCAACAGAAAATTGGCACCTATTTTGCTAATCAATTTTCCTGCAAAAATGCCAGACATTCTCTGGTTCCAGCTTCTCAGAAGTGAGGATTTACTGTTTTTCTTTGTCACATGTGATAGTAAACTGAATATTTTCAGGTTATAGACTGTTGGTCAGATAAAAGACTTTAATACATCACCTTGAGCTCTATAATGGGCCTTTTTCATGACATGTTATAGATAAAGTGATTGTATCATTGAAAAAAACAACTGGCAGATTAATTGATAATGGAAATAAAGGTTAATAACAGCCCCAAAACAAGACAAAACAAAAAAGGTTTTTGTATGTCAGCTGCAGCAGATTAAGCCGTGTTTAAATTTTCATTTAGGTAAACAACTGTCTTACATTTAGATAATAGCTAAATGTGGCCCAGTATAATAGATGGGCTATAATGTTTTTTTTCTTGCCATGACAGATTTATACAGTATAATTATCTAGATTAAGAAAATACAGTAATAATCCGTTCAATAAAACACAACAGCAGCAGCTTACAATACAATGTGTGCTATGGTTCAAAATCCTGCATCTGTTAGCAGCTGTATGTCTGAAGTACATGTGACCAATAATTAGTTGATTTGTTAAGTTTATAATTTCATTTCCTGACCCATTTCTTCTCCCATCTGCTTGTGTTGCTCCATGTTGTCAAAGTAAAGACTAGACTTTTAAATCCAACACTTTGTAAAAAAAAAAAAAAAAACACCTCTTTGCTGCAGTGTGTTTGCATGCTTGTTTGCGTACGTCTCTGGGGATATGGGGGGCGGCGGTTTTAAAATGTTGCACTGGGCCCATCATAACTTGAGGCCGCCACCGCTGCTGTCTCATTCTGTGCTTCACTCTCCAGCTCTGCTCCACCTGACAAAAAAAAAAAAAAGGCAATTCCCCTCCCCCATCTTGGCCTCAGTACGTAGAGTGCTGGTGTTAGGGAAATAAATCTAGGAGGCTGTTAGGTGCTGCTGACTTACCAGCCAAAGTCTATTCTCTTAACAGGAACAGAAATGATGGCCCTTTCGTTGACTGGATGAGTCTCAGAACAGCAAAAATAAAGTGTATTTCCTTGAACATTTTTCATTCTCTTGGGATGGTGTTATCCAACAAATATTTTTTTAGCATTGTCACTGGCTTGCCTGCTGCAGCCAATTTTAAACTATGTCTATGCCTGTAACTAGAGTAAGTTTAGGTTGTTTAGACTATAGGCCTGACTGCAGCTGTCACATGCATCGTAATGCTTGGTATATTGTCATGTTTACTGCCATTATGGTATCATCTGTCATTTCCTCCAGCTGTTAACCAGTGCTATATATTTTTATTTACCTTGTCTTTATCATCTGGTTTGGTTTGGGCCAGTTGTTGTAGGAGTGATGCTTTGAAACAAAAGACTTTTCTCAGCAGTCACATTTAGTGAGCGTTTTCAGTGCAGCCTCTCTTTGCTCTGGTCTCCTCTGTGAAAAGAATTACAGTCCACTGCTGCAATGCACTGCTGTTTAGGTCACAAAAACAAGGAATGATGCAAACAACATTTTGGTGTTTATTTCTTTAGCGTACACCATGTGTGGAATATACTTAGTGGGATGCCCAGAGAGGAATAGAGAAATCATTATTTCTCTGAATGAAACCAAATCTAAATAATTTCTGTGCGTGTCAGTCTGATCACTCAAAGTACAACTGACAGCAGCAACAATATTTCATTTTCAAGGTAATAAAAGTACATAATAACACGAGCATCCTGGTGAAATTGCTGAAATACAACTGTCTGGAGTCACAGTATTTCATTTTCAGCAGATTCAAGGTAACATCATCCTGTTTGCATGGGGGAGATACAATCTGGGAGACATTCTATAACGTCTTGTTGAAAGACGGCTGCAAACATAGAATGGAAAACAAACAAACGTGTAAGCGAGGTCATTCTAGTGGGTCTTTTCTTTCATCAGTGTGGAGATAGGGTTAGGGTAAGTGCTTCACAAATGGATGGCTGCCAAGGGTGTTTGTGAAAAGGTGGAGTGGATCTCAGCTATATGTATAGAATACTATGACCCTAACCCTAACCCTAACTACAGGGACACTCCAGATTTAATAAAGCTGACCAAAAGTGTTTACTCGGTTGCTTAAAGTTGAAGAGCCATAATGTTTAAATTCAATACACCACATTTTAAGCAGTTCTTAGTAATTTTGGACAGATCAGTAGAACATTGTAATAGAACAATGTAATTGGATTTCGTAAATGCTTTCAAATAAAAGCCCCATTGGGTCCCTTACATTTTAAAGCTGCATTAATTGATTTTTGGACACTAGGAGGCACAAAAACATGAAAAAAATCTGACTCATATATTGACTCATATATTGCAGGCCATAACATTTTAAACAATGAGCTAAAAGCTTTACACTATGAGCAACCCCTTTCGTTTAACACAGTGAGTTGATTTAATGTTGATATGGAAAGATATTGATTAAGCTTTAGGGTGACATTAGGGTTTATTATCAGAAAGTTCAAAGCCCAATGAAGGTATCAGAAATATAGTATATATAGAAAATCCATCCATTTTCCACACCCACTTATCATGTGCAGGTTCATGGAGGGCTAGAGTCTATACTGACAATATTCCTGCTAATGTATTACCAAACAAGCTTTGTTTCCTCTGACCACCAAAAGGGAACAGACCGTAATCTAGGTCTCTTCATCATGAACTGCGAGAAGAGAGGTGGCACAGTTGACCCTCTGACCTGAGCTTAACCTCTGCCATCCCCTCGGGGCAGCAGTGCTCCCAGATGGCACGATCATATTATTGAAAATCATCATGATTTTAGATGACCAGTCTCATTTTCCTCTGGTCTGTGATGGAGCAAGATTAAATTAAAAGGAAGACTAAATTGTTGCTCAATCAAACTGCCATCTGGAATTATGGTGAGGACAAAAACCTATAGACACATTTTAATTTGCTGTCACGCAATATGCTATGGTATTATGTCTGAATAGTACAAAAGACATTCTTTTTCATCAGCCTCTTGTTTCTGATGAGAAATGTTATGTAATTATCAGCCATCCAGCCACTTTGCCCTATAGACCCTATGGTTATTGCAGTTTTGGCTATTGAATGGTGACGACCCTATTTTGTTTGCTTTGTGTACTGAATGGCTTTGAAATTGCCATGACTTTTGCTTTGACTTAAGAGTGGTTTAAAAGTTTTAAACTAGTGTCTAAAAGGTTCTGTAGGAATTTAAATAGAAGAGATGGCCAACTTAAAAAATCTGGAAATTCTGGAAATGGGAGTGATGTTAAACCAACAGCTAGTCACACAAGTATACCTGGGTGCTGCAGTTTTTCTGGGAATTGCATTTGTATTAACTCTTGTGTTATGGTGTTAAACAGCATCACATTATAGAACATGTTCCTGTATGTTATTTCATGTGCCTCAATTTCAGGTAAGTAGAGGAAGGTTGCAATCTTGTGCCAATACTGGAAAGAGGGAGAGCGAGAGGGTAAAGAGACACCTTTCAAGTGATAATTTTATTCCTATTCACGTATTACCTTATGCTGCCTCCATTATGATAATTGCATGGGCTAAATAATCTGCAGGGACCTCCATGTTCAAATGCACTCTGCCAAGGCTCTGTCTGGTCTCTGCAAAGGGATTAAGACAGGATGCCCTGGGTGGCAGACTGACTGAATGCGAGGGCGATCTTAGTATTCGTGTCACTTGTCTAGCCCACCAATCTGCTCCAATGACTGCGTTCCTAAAAAAGAGGTCTGCAGGATCGGCCAATTGTAGGTTGAAGGGCGTCGTGGCAGAGTTGAGGCTGATTGGACTAAATGAAAACATGGCACAGTGAAGTATGTTAGCATGACTCAGGCAGCGAGGACAATCTTGGTAATTGGTTACACAGACAAGGACTAATGCTCCATATCTGCATAACCGGCCATTCTAACAAAACAGTTTGCATTTGTTGATCAGAAAACTGTGAAAACACATTCCCTCCACATGCAGTGCGAAAAAAAGCAGGTGGCAGCCTGGATTTAGGTAGGTGAGTACACACAGCCAGCAGCAGTGGCAGAGTAATGAGCTGCACAGACCCCATAAGCTGCCTTCTTACAGCGGTTAAACAGATCACTGCTTTAGCAGAGGATTTGTGTGATTGGTGAAGTAGGTGAACATGCATCTGCCGACGCTGGACTGCCAACAAAAGAATTCTGAATGAACTCTTGACACTCATTTTGTTTGAAAGATGAATTATTAAATATTTAATTTAAAAGGTTCCTCATCACAGTGATGCCCTTGTTACGTTTTATGCTTCATCACTTCGGAGGAAGTTGGCTCTTTCCAAGTGTTAATAACATATTGAATGTGATTTCTTTCAGGTTCACAAGCTGTAGAAAGTGGGCCAGGGATTTTTTTTAATGATATTACACATTTCCAATTTTTTACAGCCATGGATAAAAACTATTTTAGTTTGCAATTTGTAGGAACCATTTAGATTTCTGCCTTCCTGTGGCCTATCACTGGTGCAGTGGTAATACCTCCAAAAGGCCAACATACTGTTATTCATTGTTAGTGCTGAGAAAGACAACAGTGTTGCATTAAAAATGACACAATAGCAATGTAGCTTCAATGGCCAGTCTTGGCAGGTAGCCACTCCCTGCAAAATGCAGAGTGCTCGAAGGGATTAGTTCACTGGAGTGTCCTCAGTTCAGCCACAGCTATTTGCCAATGAATTCCAGCCATTCTAGTTTGCAAATTGACTGAATAGGAGAAGTTGGAGGCAGTTCTCTCTGGAGCTTTTGTGTTTACATTGGGGTGACAGGATGCTGACAACAGATGGCACCATACGTGGTGCAGTCTTTTGTTCTTTTGTTCAAGATTGTGCCACTGTCTCTCATTGGAAATCCTTTCTCTGGATCCTGCGCTATGTCAGTCAGTATGAGGGAAGCCTTTAACACGTGTCTAATAAGTGCAATGCTGAGACTTTGTGTGTGGTCGCATATCCCTATGCTGACACACAGCTGGAATTCAGATTGGTATCAACGGTCTCACAAAATGTTATAAAATGAGCACAGTTTCTGAAACACAGATGTGTGAAGCAAAATAATATTAAGGATGTGTAATCATAGTGACTTAATGTGTGTTTGTCTTGGTGATGGTTTATTTTTGCAAAGTAAAAGAGCTTTGGCTTGGTGGCTTGGCTGGGTTTGTAAAGTCATTCTTTTGGCTTTGAAAAACTATATATTCTGGCAGTCTTAGTAAAAACAGAGGGTATACATTTAGACACCCACAAGCATATCAAATCAATACACCAAAAAAATGACTGAAGCCATTGATTATTATGCCTATAGCTTTCTTCCAATCATAGATTATTATGCCTCCTTTTTACCCAATTCTAAATTTAAAAAAAAATAATGAGAAGCTACAAATGCCAGTTTTAAGCCATACTTGTCATGTGCCATGTGCCTCTTTTGAACTATACTGTAGCTGGTGGAAGCATCTTGCTTTGGTTTGTCTTTTGGCTTGACTGGGTTTTGACTTGACTTGACCAAATGTCACAGCAAGCTGTGTAATAATGAATGACAGCTTTATTTTGAAGAGACAAATGTATAAAACAGAAAGAAACAGAAGCAAGACGCTCCTCCCGACTTGCCTCAGCAGACACGATACCCCTAATGGTGAGCAGAACTTCTTTCAAAATTTAAAAGTGGATGTTACTGCTCTGATGCAACAGTGATGGATTACAAGGGCTGAGGCGTCTAGTTGGGTTCAGATCAGTATCCACTCTGAGGCCAGGCACCAGCACACATTATCATGTTTGGAGTCTTTAAAAAAGGCCTAAGATGAAAGCTGTGTGGAAACAGAGCTTCTGTATAGTTAATGGGCTTCACCATATGAATTGGCCTTTCTAGTCTAAGAAGCACACAGCATCCAATCATCTAGTTATGCTTTCATAAAGAGCATTCAGTGTGCACCTGTGAGCCTCTAAGTAGGCTGTTTACTCATTAAATACTGCACTGAGAAACTAAAATGCAGTGAGAAAAATGTGTTTGTCATCATGCTTTGTTATAGAGCATAAAGAGAAAACACAAATATATAATGTTATTTTTACTGTGCAGTGAGATCAGGACTATGACAGAGATGGAACTGATAATTACCAACTTTGGCTGTGAAATGAACACACACACACACATTCCCCAAAGGATCACATTTAGTCCTGCAATAGCTGCACACACAAACACACACACATGCAGAATTACACATACATACTATAAGAAGCCTGCATATCTTGGTCAAGGATTAAATGCAAGCTAAACCCGTCTTTCCCAAATTGTTTAACTGCCTTGAATAGAGTGATAAGTGATAATGCTTCTATCGATCCCCGCAGTGAAACTCTCTTTTCACTTTACTCCCACCAGGGAGGTCAGGGTGTAGGGTCATCTTCACACAGGGCGCCACCCGGAGCTGTGCAGCGAGTCAGTGGGGAATCACTGACTTGCTCAAGGGCAGGACAAGAACGGCATGTGTATAGTACAAGCTCTCTCCTGTGTGGCTACAATGGGAGGATCTTAAATCTCTCCTACTTAGAATGTCTTCGAAAGACATTCCCAAGATGAGACACAAGGCTTCTAGAAGTAGAGGGTAGATTTTTATGTGAAGTGAATATTAGAGAGCGCCATTAGGTTGTCCTACTTCGAAGGCAATACATTCACCTAGTCCTCTATATAGAACAAAAAGAACAATGGGTACTGTATTTTTTTTAAAGTATATGCCTGCCATGTTGTATTATATGGGTATCTGGTGCCACTAGTGCTAATTAGTATCTCAATATTGCAAAAGTGGATTCTGAGCAATGTTCCATGTTGCATATGTGTTGTCATATAAAACTGTGTGACACTATAAATGCCTTTCATAAAGCAACTAGTCCATCCAACTGCGATGATTCACAGCTAGGAAATTAAATTCCCTTTGACCAGATTACTATAATTATCTACCTCACGATGAAAGGTGAGCAGAGAATTAAGGTCTGTTTAAAAATAACCACCATCAAATATATTTGGACTCAATAAATGAAAGCTGTAGAGCAGACATTTTCTCAGTGGTGTGATTTTGATTTTTTTGATTTTTTCCCCTCTCCTCCCTCCTCTTTTTTTTTCTCTCTCTGTTAATCTGCTTTGATAATTCAGCAGCTGAATGCACGACGCTCGGTGGGAGACCGTCTTAAAGTCAGTCAGAAATCAAAGCAGGGGAAATGCAATTATTCAAGTGGCAGTCAACAATTTTGTAAAAGATGGATGTACACTGCACACACAGCCTCTCATAAAGGCTCAGATCTACCAAGAGGATCATGTATCATCACCATGAGCCGTATTATTGTTCTGCTTGTGCAAGGTCATTTGGTAGGCCCGGGATTTGTTGCCTTTTTTTTAACTTTGTATTATACACTGATGATGATGATCATTACCTCTTATTTTGATTGCGGTGGAGGAAGTGTTATTAGGCTTTATTACCTACCAAGCCAGCTGCTGAACAGACTAGCTGTGGTTGTGCTAGCTAAGGCATTGTGTTCGTTTTCTCACGGCTGATGGCTGATTGATTGTGTGTAGCCAGTGTTGACAGCATACAGTAGGTAGTCCGTCTTGTTTTTCTTTCATTATTTGTTCATGGTGAGAACTCTCAGCTGGCGTGCTAATAAGCTGTTAAGGATTGGTGCTGTGCCAAAATGTGTATCCCACCCAAAAAATGTGTTTCCCTGTTGGTTTGTCCTTGTTTGTCCTTGGTGTATGCTGCTTCTATTTTGTGTGCTTTTATTATAATTTTTTTTGACACTTCACAAGCACATTATCATGCATGACAACCAAAGTAATGTGTTGTAGGCTATACCATAATAAATCACAAACTTGTGTGTCATCTGTTCAATATACAGCATGACATTCAATAGGCCACCTCCATTCTTTGAAATCCTAATAAATGTTTTTAAAAAAGCATTATTGACCATTTCAAAAGATGGCAGTATGAATTGAATCCACAGAGATAAAGGTAAATGGGGTTTTTTCTGATGTAATTATTGCACACTGCCAGGGGAGACATTTTATGGGGGAAACAAACTTTTACCACAACTCCTGCACCAGCCTCTTACAGTCTCTAAAATGCAACTGTGAGATTTTCTTCCTAACTTTTTAAATTTTGCATTCCTTCGCACTACTTTACTTTTGTGATATATTATCGTACTGTTGACATAACTCTGGGCCTGCTACTCAGTAGGGTGATGAAGATGATGATGATGTGTAAATTCCATTGTATATGAAATGAAGACACAAATTTTATCTTTGACATTAATTTTCCTTTGTGAATCACACTGCAGATGTTAATCGGCATAAATCCAATGCTCTACGGTCCAAACATCATGTCACAGTACATGTTTCTTTAAATCCGTTAACCTGGCGCTTTAATCGCGAGTTAACATTACCCTGGGTTATCTTTACATGTTTGACACTGTTTACATTCCGCCTGAGGCGGAGCTGTCCAGCCGTTGTGGTGCTGATTATTGTTCATCTGAGGTAGCTTGTTTTTCTCCCCTCTCCCCTCAGCTATTTAAGTCATATACTGTAGGCTGTATGATGATGCACGAGACATTATGCAAATTTATTTTTGTTTTTTGAATGCATTATGCCTTTTTAAACCGATACTAGCTAAAAAGAACACAATAACTACAGGTTTGTAAACATTATGTATGCTAAACATAAGAGAAGACAATCATTCCTAAAGTGGTAGCTTCTTCGATGGTTAAAACTAATGGTTTGTTTAACAATGTTTTCCATGCTCTATAGAATGAGATCAAATACACTTTGGTTGCATTACTTTATTTCAGGCCCAACTTCATAATTGCAGCTACACAGCATCTAAGAAGGTAAGAATGATGCACATTCAGTAGAGTAGTTTATAACAATCCCTTTTGATCAAACCAATTTCAACTCTGAGTAAAATTATTTGTCTATATTGTTACAAAACTAGATAAATATTTGTTGATCTAGTTATGACTTTAGTAATCTCTATAAACAGATATCTGCATATGAATGCAGAGGACAAGAATTTGGTATGGGAAGCGTTCTGCTTTCCGTTTGTAGTCTGAGTAGTATTGACCAATCACGTTTGAGCGGACTTTGATTGCATGCAGGTAAACAGTCTGTGTGGAGAACAAAAGAGGCGGAACACATTGGCTGAAATTCAATCTTGGAACCCATCGGCTATCGTTTGATGATGATTAAGCTTTTTATCAATCTCAGAACCCTAGAAAATTTATCTGCATTCAAATGATTGTCAGGTGATAGCTGACGGGTTCCGAGATTGAACATATAATATGTTGCTGTTATGAACTACCATTAACATCCCTGTGTTAAGTTTAGGGACAGTGCATTTTTAAAATAATCCGTTGGGATTTTTAGATTATTCTATAGACGCAGGAGATTTGTCTCATCCCATAAAGGGGCATGTAGTCTTTCAGCTTGTCTGAAAATGACCAAATTTGGATTTGGAACAGCACTGACATTATCACATTTTAAAATGTTAGAAAACAGCTGTTTATTTATACATCCAGCAGATATGGAGCAACCCTAGCATTTATTTGTAAGTTGTGATTCTGGACAACTGATGAGTTGCACCTGAGAAAAATATCCTGCTCTTTAGCTGCTAAATGCTCCACGATGTTCACCAGATAGTCGCTAACTGTGTTGGTCTGCCGTTTGGTGCTGGGCAGGTAGTGTACAGTACAGTGGAGTTTTGGAGCTATTTCGTTAAAACAGCTGCCATCTGTGGTTGAAAACGATGTTGAAGAGAGTGGTTGGAGTGAGCTAAGACAGTAAAGTTGTGGGTTGGAAAAAGCAAAGCAATGAGCTGAAAGATGAAGGGAGTTTTTCCTTGCCACTGTTGCTTGTGCTTGCTCTTGGTGGGAATTGTTGGGTCTCTGTACACATAAGGAGTCGGTCTAGACCTGCTCTTTATGACAAAGTGCCCCGAGATAACGTTGTTATGATATGGCGCTATATAAATAAAACTGAATTGAATTGAATTGAAAGATGCTGAAACGTTCCGTAGAGCTGAGAGAAACCCAGGTGATAATTCTCTAAGAGTTCATCACTACGAGTGACACCTTTCACATTACACATACATACACACGTCATTTGAGTCATTAACATAAAAATATACAGTATATTATAGCAGCTTTAAACAATTGAAAATACTTGTATCAATTATAGGTATAGGATACTGTCAGCAAATCCACCTATCCATTTTCTATATCACTTGCTGCGTTCAGTGCCGTAGGGGACTGGAGCCTATCCCATCATGCACTGGGTGTGAACCACCCTGGACAGGTCGCCAGTCTACCACAGTACTAACACATATAGACAGACTCACACATTCACACCTACAGGCACCTTAGAGTCTCCACTCCACCAAACCTGCATGTCTTTAGACTGTGGGAGGAAACTGGAGCACATGGAAAAAATTGATGCAGACATTGGGATAATATGTAAATAAATCCACACAGAACCTATGTGTCTGGAATTTACATCTTCTCTACAGCTGGCTAGCAGGATAAAACACACATCCATCAGCTTGTATAAGTCAGTATTACATGCATTTTCCTATATTTGTACATGCAAGTTATGCACACTGAGCAAATGGAGTACATAGTCTTTCTCTGTCTCTTGCTGCATGTCTGCAACTCGACTGCACCTTAATCCTCCAGCTTTTTCACTCTCTTTCCTCGAAGCACCTTACCTCTTTCTCCCTCACTCCCCTGAGAACAACTATCTGTCTCCCTCTATCCCGGAGCCTTTCTCTGTCTCAGTCTCATTCTCTACTCTCATCACTAAATAATTCCTTACAGAGGAAAATCTAATCAAATCTCAGTGAGAGTGAGAAAAGCAGAGGTGGGAAGAAATTGTGTGTGTGTGTGTGTGTGTGTGTGTGTGTGAGAGAGAATCAGACTTGGAGAGGGGGCTATAAAAAGACAGAATCAGAAAGCAACATTGGCAGCGTGTGAGGGGGTTCTAGAGTGAGAGAATTGCAAGTGCATTAGCAGTCAGAGCACTTAGTGTGAGAAATCCATTCATTATTCATTAGCTAATTCACCATGTATAGTAATTAAAATCAGGACCTGCTCCAAAATGGAAAGAGCTATGATAGACTGGTTTTCTATGTACAATATTTAAGAGGCCTGTCATATTTATGTGTTTAAAGTGTGCAACTTGCTGTCAGCACTCATCTAGTGCACTGAGTACACGGGGTGAGATCTTTCTGACGCGAGAATGAATCCAAAATAGTAATATGCAAATGTGCAACATGACCTATAAATAACAAACAAACCGTTGCCTATTTATTATATATGAGAGGAAATCTCTAATTAAGGATAAAAGTCAGCTTTGTCAGCATTAAGATATACATTTTAATAATCAAAGCAACTCAGGTTTCATATTTACATGTTATGGAGAACTGTTTTATTGCATTTAATTGATTTAATTCAGAAAGTATGTGCATAAAAACGTTACAGTGCACAAATATATCGTATGCCATGCCCCATTAAAAACCAAAAAAAAACAAAGCCAGGCATGTTTATTTGATCCTGAAAACACTACGAGACCAAAATAATGTCATGTCAATTAAGCGCAAACTAAAATAGGCCGGGCTGATCATCCCCCTGTTCAGTGTGTGTTGGGGGAGAAGAGGTTGTGTGTTTGAACTATATTTGAGCAACAAAGTTGCTTATTTTGGCCTTGCTCTGACAGTGGTGGTAAAGGTTGGAGTCGAAATAACCCTACAGTATGTGTGTGTCAGTGATGTGCCTGTTCCAACCAATGCACTAATTGTCTCTCTGGCAGGTGGTTCAAATCAATGGCTATAACCCCCAGCTTCTTTTTTATTATTATTATATCTGTTGACAGCAGTTAAAAATCTTCCTCTGGATAGCTTGTGTGTGTGGCAGATGTTATTCAGGCCCCTCATTTGTGAAACGAGAGTGATCGTGGATGAGAATCAATCCAGAATCCTACCAGAATACAGATAAGATAGTGAAATCATTGGATCCATATGTATGTAAATCTATATCTTAATTGCCAATTGACAATAAAGTCAGTAACAGCCTCTAATTACCAACTTAACACACACATAAAAACCCAAAGTAACAATTAGCAATGCCTATTGTGCTCTCTTGATAATTTACACCGTGATTCATTCAACATATATTCAGGTCATGAAAACATTTGCTGTTCTAAGCACTCAGTGTCTCGTAGGTCTTATAGCAACGAAAACTCCTGTTCAGCACCGAAAATGATGCTTCTGCTTTTCTTGGAGCCGCAACAGCAGCTTGCTTGCAACAAACAGAGGAAGGCCTGGGCAGTTAGCATGAGCACCGACAGCCACGAAAAAGGATGCCACCTACAGACAGTCAAATTATACACAAAAACAAAATGCAAGGAAAAGGATAAATAAATTGCTTAACATGGAAATAAGTGGCTGCAAGCCAAACATAGAGTGAAGATTGGTGTTGTCGTCCAAAGATGAAAAGCACTTAAGGATGAAGGAGGACAATGGGCAACAAAACAGAATGCTCCCATTTTTTGGACAAAGCCATGATAATTTATCACCAAAAGCTGCTGCCAAAATAAAATGGAAGACAAAAAAAAGAATCTCATCACATTTAGATGCACCAAGTATCTCCTAAACAGCAGTGAGTGATTGCTGTGTCAACAGAAAGCTGTATTTTACAGCATTACATCTTCTGCCCTTTTTGCCCATTTAGCATCGATAACAGAGATACTGTTCAAACAATTCCTTTATATAGGAGCAAGTGACAGTAGTTTGTGGCTGGCAGCATCATGCGGATCTGCATAATGTACTGTTTACTATTACAGTGATGACAGGTGTCATGTCTTTCTCAACTCCTGAACAGTTTCCAACCTTCACTCGTTAATGTGATCGTCACCACAGCTCGACCTGAAGAGCAGCAGAGAGACAGCAGAGTTTTATGTGCTTGTTCTGGAGGTTTGGGTGTGTGTGTGCATAGATGCACTTTTCCAAAATGGGCAATTCCGTTCTTTACAAATTGTTCCGGAGCGAAGATCTGACTGTCAGACAGAGCGTCTTTATCTTGTGTCTGATGACGTGATAATAGAGAAGGTCAAGACAAAATCAGACAAGAGGGTAGGATCTCTGCTGGCAACGTGTTACAATAATGATCAGAGGCTTTTAGTGACATGATGCAGCATTACAGTTGTCTATAAAAGCTCAGCAATGTCATCCCTGTTTATTGCACCTCTGTTGTTGTACATGTTATTCTTGTTTCAATACTTTTGGTAAGAAAAAAGCTGCATATTATGTAGTTTAATAGCCACCCCAATAGCAAGCCCCACTATACTCCATGCCCACTATGGGGGTGGTTAATGCGCTGGCTTCTTTACCATGTACTTTTAGGAAACTACATATGTTTGTGTAGGCGGCCATGGCCACCCTAGCTTACTGAATACAGAACTGATTTATGGAAACTGCTGAATGGGAGTCACGTTCTTGAGTCCTTGCTTTTTATGAACAGATCTGTACCAATTTGAACCCCTTTGAATTTTTTCTTATGTGATGTTTGGAACTGGGCCTATATTAACATCACCAAATGAGTGTAATGAATGGGATCCTGTGCAACCCTGTGTAGTTTTGAAGCATTCTGCATTTTAGGGCACACAAATATGTTTTCAGCCAAAGCCAGTTGAGAAAATGTATACCTTCATGCATAATGGTCTGCAAAAGGGCTGCAACTAACAATTATTTTCATTATCAATCAATCTGCTGGTTTATTGACTTGACTTGATTAATCGAATAATTGTTTGGTCTATATGATGTCAGATAATAGTGAAAAGTGCCCATCACAATTCTTCTTGTTTTGTTCGACCAGCTCTCCAAAACTTAAAAGATGCTCAGTTGAAGACAAAAAAAAGCAACAAAATCCTCACATTTGAGTCACTGGAATGAGGAAATGTTTGGCATTTTTCTTAAAAATGATAATTTGATTATCAAAAAAGTTGCAGATTAATTTTCTGTCAACTGACCAATCATTTCAGCTCTAGTTTGCACCTTCTACAGAAACCTCTGAATAAAGAATTCCAGCTTTTAATATTTATTTCTACACGGAACATTGCATGTGTAGACTTTGTATACGTGATTTCTTGGGTTCACTCCATAAATGAGGAGGGACAAATGATTTACCGAGCGACTGAGCGGCTTATATCAACAGCCAATCATTGTTCCGTTTTGCAGCAGTTCATGTTCCATGTTCACAGACGCTTTTATCCTTCATATTCATTCTGAAGAGAGAATTGTTTCTTCAATTAACATATCCGGTCTTGTGTCATGAATCTAAGTGGATGAAAGTGGCTAGCGGATGAGTGAATGGGAGATAGAGGGAAAGCGACAGATGTTGGCTGAAGTCGCTGTTGCTCTTCTCTCTCTGCTCTGGTGTAAAAGTGGGTGTTCATCCCCTGAATACAGATGGCATTACACAAGCAATCCTCTAAACGGCTGAGACACGCTAACATGCTGGCGTCTGGGTTGGCCTGCGTCTATCTCCAGTGCCTTTGCAATGCCAAAGACCTTTTGTTAATCTCACAGCCAAGAGTCTTAGTTTAGGATGCGGTTCAGAGGCCATTTTATATTACCTTTTACTTACACTTAGCTCTCCAGTAAATGTGTTGCATTGGTTTTTCTATTTTCTGCGATGTCAGTGAGAGGAGGGGACAAGCAGTAACTTGTGTAGAAAATTGGAGCAACTCTTTGAAGCTGCCTGACGGTGGTCTCCTCTGAAGAATCAATGCGTAATGGAAAATATTGCTTGAATGCACAATCATCTTAATAAAATTGAATTTTGGTGTGGTGTCTCCCCTCTGGTCCCCTCCCCCGGGCCTTGGTGGTAGATTGGCCTGAACTTGTGACAATTAACCTTGAACGCAGTGTGGGGGAAAGCGGAGCGAGGAGCCCACAAGAATTTCAATAATTAAATTATCCCTCCTGTTGCGCATCTCCAAGTCTGTCCACTGCCACATTCTCTGCCTCCCCAGGTGCTGATGGATCAGGTCTTTGTTGTGCAAATTTCCATTCATCGT
This sequence comes from Maccullochella peelii, assembly GCA_002120245.1. Lineage (NCBI taxonomy): Eukaryota > Metazoa > Chordata > Actinopteri > Centrarchiformes > Percichthyidae > Maccullochella > Maccullochella peelii. Next base: position 37,893 of record LKNJ01001936.1, read on the forward strand.
ATCTTACCTCACAATTCAGACAGTGTTACTGTACAGAGAGCTCCACACGAATATGCAGTGACTTTATAATTTCATAAATTTGACATGCTAAGTGAGGTGTTATCTTTTGTTCCACTACGTGATCCAGCAAAGGCAGCTGCACAGGCAACTTACATGTTTCTATGATTATTATTATGATCTGTGTAACTTGACATGTAAAAAGAGGGATGGAAACTGTGTGGCACCTGTAAAAATATATATTTTCCTGCCCAGTTCCTTGTATATCAACATTTTGTTTAATAATACACTTATTATCTAATTATTTTTATTCAGAGTTACACATTTATTGCACTCGCCAGTAGGTGGCAGAGTAAACTGTCTGTGCCACATAGAAGAAGACCAGTTGCAGTTGACGGTCTGAGCCCGGTCTGTCATGGAAGTATATACCCGGTGCTGCTGTACCAACAGCTTGTATGTTTTGCCGAACAAAAGTGAACACTTTTTTTGACACCATTAATGCCTTCGCAGTCTGAATGGTGTAATAGCTGCAATAGATTTGTAAATGGAAATCAATTCAGCTTCAGTTTTACAGCATTTACAACATATACTGTATGTATGAATTGGAATGAAAAAAAAATCTTTTGTTAGAGCCAGTGTTTGGATCTAGCTATACAAAGCCAGATTACATCTTGCAGTCTCTGTTTTTGCACCAAGATTAAAGTCTGAAAAACAATTCCTGAGACCAACTCGGCCCAAACAAATACAAGACGCACCTTCAGAGGTGAGAACAGACTGGAGCACACTTTAATAGCACCAACAGACCAACGTTAACGTCTTTTCTATCAAAACGTGTCAGAATAGACAAAGGCAATGAGCAAATGAATATGTAATCAACCCAGATTAGGTGCATAACTGCTGAACTGAATTAATAAATTGAACAGGATACATGTCAGAACAACCAGAAAATCCTGCGTTTACATAATGATGTGACTTGCAGCCTCTCAAATTGGGCAGGGTTGGGTTCCAGTAGTTGGATCTGTATCCTAGTTGGCAAAATACCCAGATTTGTTAAGCTTAGGATCTCTTATTGAACCGAATAGAGAACTGTAGAAAACATCAGCAGTGACAGTGAAAATGAGAAGCGTAGTGGCTTCTCATTTTCACTGTCACTGCTGATCACCTGGACTGGTTAAAATGACAAATATCACTTACAGCCGATTATATCACCTGCAACTAATAAACATTAATACAGTACAGTAACAGTAAACCTTTGGCTGTTGCCTGGTGAATGTGCTACATCAAGATGGTGTGCGAAAGATCATTTGTAAGGGGTGGGTGGGGGGGTGGGCTGTTGGGGGGAATCACTTTGTGACCCCATTTTATGGCCACAAGTGGGTTTTGTGTTTTTGTAGTTCAACAGAACAACTCTTGTCTAGAGAAATGATCCAGCTGCTCGCGTCACGTCAATTCTTGGAGAATCCCCAATTCAAATTTAAGGTTATCAACTTTTAATTATGAATCAAGACATCCAGTATGATAAAGTAGCTCCTGAAAAATAAGGTGTAAGTAAGCTGTTTCTGGTCAAACAAAAAGGATCTTACTCTTTAACAAACGGTCTGTCTCTGTAGGGATCCTTTCCATAATGTTGTCAGACACTTCGGCAAAAACAAGCACTTTTAGTGGATGTACTTTTCATGGGGGCAATTGCCCCAAAGGATTACATTGCAGCCATTTCAACCCGTTCGCTGGATGCCGGCGGAGGCGATCTACTGGACCAATTCCAAAAACCATTCCCAAAATTTGTAAAAAATAGAGCCCAGGTTCAAAAATACCAGAGTTTCCCTTTAAGGGCAAAGGCGAGAGCACTCGTAACATGACTTTTGGTTGTCACTGTGTTCACCCAGGTTGGGTGAACACAGTGACAACATGCCAAATAAAAACAGTTAGGACCAGGGCCAATGTTCGATCCCAGGACCTCGTTGCTTTGAGGTGACAGTGGGGCCTATTTTCCACCTCAGACTGATCCAGAAACAGATTTTGATGGATCATTTCAGAGCTCCACAACAGCTGCATTGTTTGTTTGTTTTTTAATTTGAAAAACATAAGCACAGGGCAATGACAGCCCACTGAGTGGCGTGATCATTCATTCAAGGTTGAAAAGTGTGTTTGCTCAGTCAGGTGCGGGAAGGGTTCATGTCGACGTCTGAGGGAAGCAGAGAGCTGCCAATCATTCACTGAACAACCTACTTGACAAAACACTTGTCTCGAGCTAGCGCCTATCGATCACCATGAGCTAGGCAAAATTGTGGGCCATGCTGGCATGGATCCACTCTGAGGAAAACAAACCATTACAGTACATCAACACATAAAACAGTTGAGGTGGCTGACTCAAAGTTCCTAGTGCAATTTTTGCACAAGGAGAATCTTGAAGAATTTAAAAGATGGATGATGCATGTTGCGCAGTAGATAAAATTAGTACTTAAGGTATGAAATTCTAGTGAGTACCTTCACAGTATAATTTCTATAGGCCATTACCAAATATTAAGTTATGATAGGAATTTCATATTTTGTTCAGTAACTCACATCTGATCTATTTAATTTGCAGTCCATTTTAAACAAAGGGTCTGTTCAAATAGATTTCAGGCACACAATGTCATTAAATTGTGATTGTGACCTTCAGGTTAGGGATCAACTCTGGGGAACATAAGACCCTGATCACCTCATATGCTTTAAATCCACACCATTACAGTAATTGACCAACCACAATGTAATCACAAAAATTACTGTAGATTCCCATTTGGCTAATGTAAATGAGGTGCTTTTTAATTTGATTGTTAAATGAAGTCAAAAGTAATTTCTAGCAACACTGAGCAGACTGTATTTATTATGGCTGACAGTGACAGTATTCTTTTCTGGGTATATGGGATGTACAAGTTTTTTCTTTTTGTTGACCTCAAAGAATATCCCGTGTTCAGAAATCAGCCGTGATGCTATTTACACTGTGCACCTTCTCTTATCAATACATCTACTATGATTTCATTGTTACTGCTATGTCTCCCCCCCCCATGTCTACACTTAAAAAGTTCATAGCAGGTTTGAAGGTTAACAAGGTTTTCTTCCATTCTATACACTGCTAACGCACACAAACATACGCACGCACACACACACACACACACACACACACACACACACACACACACACAGTCAGTTACACATGTACATGTGTCTCATGGGGCCTCCTTGCAGCGCTGCACTTTCCTCTGGATATGCTCAAACAGAATATACGAGCTTGAGGGCTTGGAAGAAGGCCAGGCTCATCTCCTCGATTTTGGGTCATAAACGCGGCCTCTGCCCAAGGACTGCAGGGCCTTTTAAAACAGGGCTCAGCTTGATTGGACACACTTCTGTTGCCTCGTCCCGACTGCTAGCAAGCCAGCTGATCAGAGAGGCAGAACAAAGCCGGTTTCTTACAAGCCAGTCGGCTCGCAACCTCTCGTACAGTAAACAGGATAAAAAAATTAAAAAAAGACTGTCTTCACTTCACTACTGCTTGTAGATGGTGGAAACTGCTGTAGGGACAGCAGCCCAGAATTATGTACCAAAAGAGATCTGTGGGCTATAATAAGCTTCAGCAGCTCTTTTCAACAGGGAACACAGCATCAGGATCAGTGATGGGAAGAAACAAAATTGAAATTCGCGCACTGGACCAGGAAGAGGTGGAAGAGTTAGGTTTATGAGTCCCTATGCATTCTGCATACGGCCTCGCTCACACTGGTGTTTTGAACGCCTAATTTGTTCATGAATAATACAACGCGAACCATTTGGCTCATGAATATGAAATAGATGGAACCACAGGCTCTCCCCATAATCAACAGTCGACACACACAGTCCGTCGTCAGCTCTCTAGCTCTGCAGCAGCATTTCCTCTAGTGCATTTAGCCAATCACAGCCGATCACAGCCTTAGCAGAATGTTAGCGTTGGTACAAACTGTCCGTGAATAATGTGTGAATACGGCGTCTTTCGTCGCCAAGGATATTTTAGTGGATCACAGGCGCTCTCCCTCTCCTTCTGTCTCTCTTTTCCACTCCGTCTCTCTCATCTTCATGCACAGACAAACGGTATTTACAGTGTGACAGCCCTAAATCCCTAGAACACCAACTTTCTCTAACATGGAGCAAAAAAAAATATGATTGTAATGTTTTATTTACTGCTGTTGGATAAACAGTGTGCTCGCTGTAGAAACAACAGTGAAACATGATGCAGAGCCGAAACAGATAATGCACCAGCAATCTCTGCCCATCCGTTTACCCCGCCTTAAGCCGCATGGCTCTGCTCCAACATGGCCATATGCCCCTTAGCCTAGCTGCTCTACGATATTAAATAACTCATGATACATAGTCTACATATCATCACTCACTACCCAAGAATGAGGAAACATGACTGGGGGACTCTGGTGGACAATCTGGTGAATAGAGAAATTGATGCTTGTCATAGTTTCAGTGAAATTAGATGTCAGTTGCACAACAATCATTTTTAAGGCTGCATTACTGTCATTATCAATTGATCCATTGACTACTTTTGTGATAAACTGATCAATGCTTTTGCTTAAAAGAAATATCAGAACATTGTGAAAAATGCCCATGGCACTTTCCAGAACCCAAAGTGACATCTTCAAATTGCTTATTTTGTCCAACCAACATTTTAAAACCAAAAGATTCAATTTACAATCATGTATGACAAAGACAAGCATAAACTCCTCACATTTAAAAGAATAGTTGGCAGTTTAGCTTGAAACATTGATGATTAATTGATTATCAAAATAGTTTTTCTGTTGGTCGATAATTGATTAATTGTTTTAGCACTAATAATTAGTTTTACAGTGAAATTAGTTTTGATTACAGCTGAAACTATTAGTCAGTTGACGGGAAATTAATTGATTTCTTTTCATTAAGACATATTTTAAGCAAAAATGCCAAACATTTTATTGTTTCAGCTTCTTAAATGTGAGGATTTGATGGTTTCCTTTGTCTCATAAGACGGTAAACTAAATATCTTTGGGTTTTGGACTTTAGTTGGACAACAAGCAATTTGAAAACATCACCTTGGGCTGTAGAAAATTGGACCAAACGATCAACAGTCGTTAATCAACAAATGAACTGATAATGATTATAATAATAATTGTTAGTTGCAGCCCTCGTTGTGTTGTGATTGATGATGACACTGTACTTTGTCTGACCTGCCTTGCACTCTTGTTCATACGCTGTCAGTGAGGGAAGAAAAGCGAATAAAAGACTGATCCTGTGGCCTGATTGGACAGAGAAACAGTGTGTGTATTTCTGTATCCAGGACAGTGATGCATCCTTATCCAATCAGACGACTGGACGTGCTAATTAAAAACAGTGCACCACAAGTGGTAGGTAGGTTATTCAAGCAGTGCTACTGTCGCTAACATTATTAACTGGCCCTTATTGTTAGTCATTTTCATTACAAAGGTGTGAATGAGATAAAGACTTGGGACTCCCCCTCACTTTGTGTCCGTATTCCCTGCCTGGATAATTAAACTCCAAGCAGCAGGTGCTAGTTACACAAGCTTGCGAAATTTAGCTTCAGCTGTGTATTCTCAAAGACATTACAAGGAAATGTATTACAATGATATAAACACATTTGAGAAGCAGGTAGTTATTTTTTGGCAGTTTTTATTGATTCAAAATTCTTTTCTTTGTAGTTTTCAAATCATTGAAAAGTGGCATTAGAAAAATGAAACCACAACAATTTTCCACTTAGTCTGAATAATCTACAGATGTATCATATTTCTATCTTGCTCCTAATAATATCTGTAAAGTTTTGGGCTAATTATTATATATAATTAATATATAACTGTCTAATGTATGCCGTATTTCCAGCCTGTAATTTGCACCATACAGTAACTTTAGTAGGTTTAATCAGTGTTGAGACAGCAATTGTTTTAAAATGTTTTAACGTAAAATTATATCAAATAACAAAATTGTGTCTAGTTAGGTCTATCTTTGCGATACTGATCCTTAATGATTTGACAATGGTGATAAATATAATGTGTTATCGGCATAGACTCAATAGAAGGACTCTGGTTGGAATTATCTGGAAAAAATGTGATTGGGACATCCTCGTCTCCAATGATGTTAAACAGTTACAGGATGCAGGAAACGAGTACAAGATCAAATAGTGTTCCAACTGTCCTTTAAGTACTCCAGCTGCATTGAATACTTAGCGATGGCTTAATACATTTCACAACAAATGAAAGGGATTTTGTGTTATGATTGTGGATACAAGACACAAAGAAAAGCATCGTAAGAGCTTTCCTCTTTCTTTTTTCCTTTGAATTTGAAGGACAAAATGCTCTTGTGGCAAACAACGATGTTCACCAATAATGTATTAGTGCACGGCAACAAGGGAACAAGATGTTTTCACAGCCTTGTTCAAGCCCAGAAAATACTGTGGTTGAAGAAATGTGTTGTCATAAAAGGGGAAAAAATGTAGCAGAGGCGACTCCACTAAAGCCACACACTAAAGAGGCAATCTTGTCATCCTTACAAGATTCCCTTCTCGGTTTAGTAGTGTTTGACTTGGCGCCAGTTACTGGGGTTTCATCTTTGCCAATTAAGCCAATCTAGTGTATTCCAGCAACTAGAATCTGTGCTGTTTGCCAAAGCATTAATTAACTAGATATTAATTTCTTTCTTACACTGATTTGGTAACTCCCTTCACTGTATCATGAATCACGGTCTGTTCCTAGTGAGTTGCAACATGAAAGCCCATGCATGCGTGGCTCTGAGTAATGTTAAGATATTTTCATCAAAGACATCTGAGCTAAATGAACTGGCAGGAGATAAAAATGTATATTAATATATGGGGAATTAGATAAATAAGGGAAAGTTAGAGAGAGGGATACGCAAAGAGGAGGGGGGCCATTGAACGTGAGAGAGATTGAGACTCATCATGACAGTCATCACTTCAGCTATTATCCCTAATTCTCTAAGGGAATATCTCAGTAAGGCGGAGTAAATTCGAGGCTGATAAGCAGACAATGAGATTTGCTCGAGCTTTGTGGCAAAGCCCTTCCAATGGCTTGCTTTCACCTACACTAGGTTTGAACTTCGGCTCTCTTTGGTGTATTCTGCTGTGTAGTTGTGTTTTGGTGCGGCGCAAACTCTTTGGTGGGTGGCTTACAATATAGAGTCATCGTGGTGCACATATAAGCTGCCTGTGGTATTTGCAGGATAAAGATTTGATTTTCTTTTCTCTGCCCTCTGTGAGTCTCTAATTAGCAATATAGTCGAACCACAAAAAGTTGAAGCGAGAACCATAGCGTCTCACATCAGGACATCCTCCAGGAAATTCCTTGTGGTGTACAGATGTAGGCTGTGAGTGCAGGCAGAGCAGTGAAGAGTTTTGTTTCCCAGAGAAAGAAACAAAATAATGAAATGCAGTTGAAGATGTACAATTTTTAGCCATGCTAGCAGTATGGCTGTAGGGATGCTAATGTCAGTCAGTCGGTCAGTCCAGCACTTTGACCAAGACTTCAATATCTCAACAACTTTTAGATAGATTGCCAGGAAATTTTGCACAGATATTCATGGTCCCCTGACTTTTCTTCTAGCGCCACCATGTGGTTGACATTTTTAGTGAAATGTCTTGCCATGAAATTTGGTCCAGATATCCATTGTGCCATGAGGATGAATCCTAACTAGTCCTATTCAGTGAAATACCACTGGGACCAACTTTTTCATTTAGCTAGCAAAATCTTGTTACATCTCCTAGATGGTAAATTGGCAAAACATTTGCTCAGAGATTTATAGTTCCCAGATGATCCTAAATCCTAATGACTTTGGTGATCATCTGACTTTTCCTCTAGCGCCACCATGAGGTTGACATTTGTGGTTATGAGTGAAATGTCTTGACACTATTGGATGAATTGCCATGAACTACAGACATTCATGTTCCCCTGAATTATAATAACTCTGTTAATCCTGTAAGTTCATCTGGCGCCAACATTTTTATTTGTCTAATACTGTAGTTTATGACCAAATACCTGCGAAATCTTATTAATCTAATAATCGTATTCATCTAATTAGCAAATGTTAGCATGCTAACACACTAAACTAATATGTTGACCATGCTAAACATCAGCATGTGCATTGCCATTGCAAGCATGTTAGCATGCTGACTTTAGCATTTAGCACAAAGCACCACTGTGCCTGTAAGTACAGCCTCACAGAGCTGCTAGCATGGCTCTAGACTCTTCATCTTGTTAGTGTAATGCACAAAATGACTACAATGTATCCATGGAGGCTGGTAGGGTTGTTGATACATCTGTGCACTTATTACCTTAACATATACGATCTCTAGTGGGAAAAGGTAGTTTCTGCTTCTATTCATTTCACAGGCCAAAAGAAGTGAATGAATACTTTGCCAATACAAAAACCCCCTAGGTTTTTACTTCCAAACACTCACTCCCTGTAGGGTTAAAAGTAAGTATTTTAAGGTCTGTAGCCTGCTCCTTTGCAGAGGACGATAGCTTTGATTTTTGGATCCCAACAGCTAGCCCAGTTGATGGTTAAAACAAAGTCATAAATTGTCCACAGAAACGTTCAAAGTCTCTCCTGCAGCATAATACACTTCACCACTGTCCATTCATATTCTCAGTGTGTTCCAAACTCGGTAGCTTCATATTTTGGCAACAATTTGACTGTTTGGAACATACTAACCATACAGATGGACAGAGGAGAAACAGATTATGCTGCAGGAGTTTTGAAGTTTCTATCGACATTTTTTCCCTGTGTGACTGGTTTTTCGAATTCATTGTAACAGCTGTGAATCCAAGCTGCTGTCCTCCATGATAGAACAAGAGCCACCTTTCAAGCCTATACTGGGAGACTGTTTGATATTCACAATAAGTTTACAATTTCATTATGCTATAGATTACTGAATGCATAATAAGTAGCACTAGATGATGAAACATATTGCAATATTTCATCACTCAGTGGTTGGCATTTGGAATACATTTAAAATACCCCAAAGTACATAAAGAAATGTATTTTGTCATGTACCTTTGACTCTCACTTATTCTGTCAGTTTCTTGTTTGTCTTAGTTTGTAACTGGCCTCAGAAGAGCCATAAATAGACATTTTAGCCTAATTAACATTTTTCTGTGAGCATTGTATGTCATGCTCTTGGTAGCATAATGCTTAGTTAATTGTACATTTCTCAAGTTGGGATTCAAATGTATTTTTCTGAATCTGAATGCAGTATTAAATCCTTTTATGGAATCAGAATCCCATTTAAACCCTTTTTAGCAGTCAGCAAGTTTTAGTAACTGAAGTAAAAAAAAAAAAAGACATTCAATAAATATATTTAAATATATAAAAAAATTACTTACTACTATAAAACCTTAAAAAATAGAATCAATATTAAAGATCAAAAGACTACCATTCCAACATCTGAAACTCAAGTTTTTCCACCAAGATTACATTCCTGTAAGTGTTTTGGTGATTTGTGGGTCAAAACACGTTTAGCCATCAAAACTGGGCTGAACTGGTGTCCAAGAAGGTTTTCCTAGATGTCTGGGTCACACACAGCCATTGTTTCCGCAGCATTTCAGTGACTGTGTTTGAACGTGAGGTTAAGATGTGCTTTACATTGAAATATAGCCATTGAAATTCTGTTAAACAACAGCTATGTATATGTAAAGACAAATTTAGCCCCAGCTTTAACCTGGATGTCTAGACATCTATTGACCTGCAAATCAATACCATGCTTATTGGGATATTTGTTTTATTTATCTGATTGATTATAGAGAGGGGCGATACGAGATTCAATAATAGATTTGTTTGACTCTGAACTTAACTGAGCAGAGTGTTTTTATCAAGATGGGATCAGATCCAAAATAAACCACCTATCAAAACACAGCCCTACACATTCCCAGGAATAATTCCCATGATGCACAGCTTTCTGTGCTTCCATGTAAGCTGTGTCAACCGTTGTGATATGTCTTGATTGTATTCATATCCCTACACTCTGAAGAAAACTTTTGAAATGGCCCAAAGAAGCAGTGAAACTGTTGTATAAAAGCCATAATTGCCTTTAGTGCATTGTTTACTGTGATTATGCATTCTTCAGAGCAGTGGGCGGTACTCAGCTGTGCCTCACATCAGAGCCCCACAGTACCTATAATCACAGAAAATATTGTTGACTTGAGCATTATTGCAAAACTGTATATGTGTAGGTTGTTGGGAATCCGTAGAGGAATGTATAAAGGGCATTATGGCATTTGCAGAAAGTGGCTGGTTGCTGAAGAGGCAGAAACATGGTACCCGTAGCCTGAACATACTCTTTCTATCAGAGGCTCTCTCCGGAGTTGATGGCTGGTTCCTGCTGCAGGCCACTACAGACACAGAGTGCACAGCACAGATGGTGAAATAAGACACCAACGGCTCCAGTCAAAACAGTGAATGTGTCATAATGACATTTGTGCCATAAGTTTTGATTTTTTGCAGGCATCAATGCTGTCACTCTACATAAGACACAATAGTGGTAATGAACAGCAGTGGGTCTACAGGCACACACACACACACACACACACACACACACACACACACACACACACACACACACACACACACACTCAGATACAGCCGTACAGCCTCTTCATACATCACCACATTAATATTTGTTGATTTAGAAATGCAGACTTGTGAATGACACAGAGCAGAATTCGCTGAATAATCCCCTTTCTGGTGCACAAAGGCATAACTTAAGCTGCCACAGTGAATACTAAGTCTCTCCAGCCTGGCATGCATTGGACTTTTTCACACTCGAGCAGTTCAACTCGTTCAGATTGGCCTGTCTCTTGACTCGACACAAACACATGTTTTGTGGAGGTACTACTGGAAAGATACAGAGCACTATCTATCAAAATAGGGCTGGCTGAAAGTCAGTCTAATCTCAAGCTGCATCGCACTCGCTTATTTATGTCACACAGACACATTCTGTACATATACATGCAGAAATGCGCACAATCCTTCTGTATTAGTTAAGATAAAAAGCACAGGCCTGGAGGGACTGTGTTTTTCACTTTATCCAGACAGAACCTCAGCCACAATTTATCGCCACTCCCAACACCAATCCTCATATCACACAGAGAAATATGCAGAAGGCCAAGACGACAATATAAATTGATGAAACAACAAAACAGTTCCCCCGTATAGTAAAGCATATCCCTCAAAAACACAGACTGCCGCCATCAATCACCAAAAAGCATAAGTGCAATGGAGAAGATAGTAATTTGAAGATTAATCAGCATTTTTGCTGATGACAGGTCGAAACGCAAGGCTTGCAAACATGGGCATTAATCTACCTCAGTTCATAGTTTCAGCAAAGAAAGATCCGTTGTAGTTTAACAAAGACCATCATTATATGAAGAGGGGTTTAGGCTTGTCAGAAGGTTACGCCATCATTTACTAAATAAAAGGCAGAAGCTAGACCCACTGAGCAAAATATTTTGATCCTCACATCTGAGATGTTGGAACCAGATAATATTTGGTATTTTGCCATTTTGGTCTAATTATCGACTAATTGAGCACAAAATGAATCCCACATGTCTTCAGCTAATTTCAGTATCATCATAGCCCGACACTGAACATACTGGAATTTTAGGAACAACAACCAAAACCAGATTTTATTTTCTTGAAAAATGTCATACTGAAATCAGATTGAGACTTGGCTGCAGCACCGATGAGCTATGTTTTTGTGTGGCTGACCCATAACTGGAGGAGTTTAGGAAATGAATTATGAATCCTAGTTTGACTGACAGGTCATTTGACATGTGAAAGAAGGAAAAAACATGCAGTTTAAACACACAAGTGTGTGACCGGACTCAGTTGCTCATTATTTTGGCTCCTGTGGCTCAAAGAAGAAATCTGTGACTTTTATAGAGGGCTAATTGTTGAACTATGTTTTGCTATAGCTTCTGTGATGTGCATTGTTTGACTTAATGATGTGTAATGATTGGAAAATGCGGATTATGTGATAATGGCATGAAAATATGTCAAAACAGCCACCTGGGAAGAACAGGCTCATATAGTCCTCGACTGTGATCTTTGTGCATTATTTCCAGATGCAAGAGAAAACAGACAAGGCACTATGAATCAACTCACTGCAAATGTCTGTCTGAGGCGTAAGAAGGCAGCATGTCACAAGACATTTAGGGAGTAATATTATAGTGGAACTGCATCGCGTAAAGCCCTTATTATAGGTAAATTACCTCTTTTATGCAGCAGGTTGTGCAAGAACAAAAGCAATGGTTTACTGAGGAGGAAAAAACCTCGGATGGTTAGATGAGTCACCGTTCATCCTGTTCTGAACCAGTGGTTGACTACATGTGTGTCACGCATGAAAAGAAATCTATTCGCCCAAGCACTTATTTTCCACAGTGAAGGCTTCTGTCAGAGCTGTTCTGGTGAGTGGTCCTGGCATGGTTTACATCCATTCGGTCCCTTAGCAGGCAGGTAAATGCCAAAACCTTCAACGCCTGTCAGGGTGATCACAATTCTTACGCTTTGGTGTTTCTGTCTTTGGTGACTGAGGAATACTACAAGGTGGCAAATCCACAGGCCATGACAGTTGTTTGGTAAGCATGGAAATCATGTTTAGCACCCTGGCAGTAATGGTCACCAGTTCTCAGCCAAGCAGAGCACTACACAGAAATAATGTTTCTGACCGCCTTTAAAGTTCAAATGGTGGAACGTCTCGTGAAAAATAGTCACATTTCTCCAGTTGAGCTTCAGGTGTTTGTTTTTTTCAGAATCCCAAAGCTCAGTCAGTGCAGCAGCTCAGGTGGCTCATTGTGACCCGATGCCCTATTGAGACACTTATTGGCATGTGGCCTTAATTTTAGCACTTACTACTACTACTACTGTAAAGTGAAATAATCCAGACCTGGAATTGAATGTAATGCCAATTTAACATTTAACTATAAATCTAACTGTGAAAGGAAGCTGAAAATTAATTGTTAATGAGCAGTCATTTTTTCTACATAAATGGTAAATGGACTTTTACTTATATAGCGCTTTTCAACCATTGAAACGGTTCCCAAAGCGCTGTACAGTAATCTAAGCTTTTTAACAGTAGTCTAATTCACCCAATCACACACACATTCACACACCAATGGGGACACAGCTGCCATGCTGGCCTCCACCGGGGGCAACTTAGGGTTCAGTGTCTTGCCCAAGGACACGTCGACATGTGGACAGGAGGAGCCAGGATCCAACCACCAACCCTGGGGTTGTTGGACAACCGCATTACCCCCTGTACCACAGCCGCCCCATAGAAGATACCATGCGTATACAGTGTGCATAAATTGATTTAAGGCATTTTTATACCCCAAATTACCATTTTTCTGAGTTTTCAGATAGTTAAAGAACCCACTGATACTAAGGAATAAATGGTCTGATATGTAACAAGCACTTACTTTCCCACTATTAAAGGATCCCTTTCCTGAAATCTCTATATTTAGAAATGATTCAATTCACCATTTAATCATCAAACTCCCAGTCCAATCAAGCAGGCTATAGGTGAAATATAATTGTTATGCTATGCTTGTATATGCATGCAAATATCTTGGTAATATCTTGGGAACCAACCCTAACTGACAGAGCCATTCTTAAACACGCTGACTGTGTCCTTCATTTTACAGGCAGGTTGTAAAATTGCCAGATGTGAATGCGAAAGCGTGCACTTGAGAACGAACCGGTTAAGGTTTAAGTGCAATGCTTTTGCTTTTTGCAATTTCAGATGTGATGTCTGCTCCAAAATGCAGCTCCCTCTACCCATTTCAGCTAACACACAAGTATTTTCAGCACCTCCCACTGATGGACAGCTCCTATTCACGTCTATTTAAAAAGACTGTATTACCAACGCATCAACTCTAGGACTTGACAGTTTAAAAATCTAAAATTCCCCCTGTACTTCTGGTTAACCTGCTCAGGCTGTGGTAGGGAGAGATGACAACCTAATTTCTGTGTATCACCCATGGGTGGCTTTGCTGGGGTTTTGCAGACATATTGGGTCAACACGCAGAAGCATATATATATATATATATATATATATATATAGAGAGAGAGAGAGAGAGAGAGGAAACGTGTATGAGGTGTGTGCATGAGCAAATGCTGTAAAATAAAGCTTGACCTGAAGCTTTTGCTTTGCCACATTCCTACTCAAAGCGCCCTTGCTGTGGGCCAGCCTGCCCACCTGGCCAATCCGGCGCTCTTTTTGCTGCAAACGTGTATGCTGAGAATACCTGAACTGAATTTGAATTACCATATGACGTAGGCCTTTTTCTAGCAGTAATGTCTTGCTGGCAACAGGGACTACCACAGACCATACAGTCTCTACCAACACACAATTTGTTGCACCAGCTTACCCCCCCCCCACACACACACACACCTCCTCAACCCCCTTTCGGTCCCCATCTATCTTTATCTCTATCTATATCTCTCTATATGTCTCACGCGCACATTCAGAAACGCACACAATCGCTCACACACGAAAAGAGGATGCGACAGCTATCATAACCTACCTATAGAGATGAAAAAAGGACAAATAATAATTTTTTAAAAAGTATCTTTCATTTCATTGAAGTCTGTGAGCCACACACAAATAAATGGCGATGAATAATCGGTCTACATGGGAATATACAACAGCATATGACGCCGAATAGGCTCAGTTGGACTGAATTCAATACAATACTTACGCATTTTCTCGAATAAATGAAATCGGGGTTGAGAGCAGTGAAGGAAAAATCAGCAGGGCCCCGGTCCCCGTTTTCAAGATTTGCAGTACGACCGAGGCACAAATCTCCATGTGAAAGGGATTGGGGGGTGCTGCAGTCCGCGTTTCTCTCGATCACAAGTCAAGATGCTCGCCTGCGAAAAATGCCAAACATTCAGAAAGAGTTGCGTGGATCTGCGGTGCGGCCACCATTCCCTCGGATGTAATGAGCGCCGATGGAAACCAACAGAGGACCAGCAGTAACCCCGTGGACTTGAAGATATTCCTCTGGACTGAGGAGGAGGAAATCCTGCAGAGTTTTTGACGGGGGATCAAGTCTGTATAGGCCCTTCTTTTCCCCCCAAACCTGTCACAGTCCAAAATTGACTCCCACCGGTGGTTATCCTCTATGAAAAATCTCTAAATCAAATTCGACCACAAAAAACAAAAAAAAACAAAAAAAACAAAGTGGTACGAATTCTTTTGGATTTAGGAGTCAGGCTGTTTTTTTTCCGCGGATCATTTTTTCTCAAAACAAATTAAAAAGATCAGCGGACGGACATGACAATTGACAATTACCTATTTAAAGCATTGTTGATAAGGTCAGTGCAGAAAGGGGTGCAGAAGCGTCCTACAAAAAAGCCTGAGAACGCCTATTGGATAAAATTAAGGATATCCGTCCCACTGCAACCATCACACGCGTCGCATCAGGACAAATGCGTTGCCATAGGCTACTCTAAAAATCGCAGAGCACATAGCATACAGTATTTTCTATCAAGTAGAATGGGAACAATCCACGGGATGCTATTTCCCCCCCAAAAAGCAATCCGGTGTATTGATTACATAAGCGCAGCTATTAGTAATAATTCCGCTTGTCAGGGAGAGCGTGTCCGATCCGGGCGGCGTGGCAGCAGCAGCAGCATCCGTGTGTTGCAAATAAAGCGGGTTTTTTGCCACCGGCTCCTAATGGTTCCCCCGCTCGCTGCAGTCCATGACTTGAATAGCGAGCACGTTGAAATCACAGTCTCCAGGCACAGATCTGCCGCGCGCGTGTGTGCGAGAGTCACGTGTGTGTGTGTGTGTGTGTGTGTGTGTGTGTGTGTGTGTGTGTAGCTAGGTAGGGGTGTGTGTAGGCGTGAGTATTGCCCAGGGACCACTTTAACTTTGACCACTTTGCCTGCGCGTCCATCTGCCCATTTAAATCACTAGCATCAATAGCATTAACGCATAAAGCCCAGATCTGGTGTGTGTGTGTGTGTGTGTGTGTGGTGAGTGTGTGTGCGTATGTGCCCGTGCATGTAGCCTATGATTCAATTGTTGATGAGGTATGGTTGCCACCTACAGGCGTTAGTCTCTATCCAGTCATCCAAAACGGTCCATTTCCACAGTCTGCATCCAAGAATAAATTCACATTCAACATGTAGAGGTCTCATCAGTTCTCCTCCACATTAAAAGCACAGGTAGAATACTGCATGTGTCCACCATGTTAAAGTCAGCTTCAAAACAAATCACAAATAATGCTTTGGACTTTCAGGAACATCACATTATTTTCCCACCTGCTATTTTCAATGAGCAGGTTTAGGTGCAACCAATGTATTCCTTTCATGTCAGAAGCAGACAAAAGTAACCTAGGCAACCTCTGTGTGGCTGAAACCTGCTTACTGATTGCCTTTACTGGCGATGGACATATAAAAGGGGAAACTTCATCCACTGCAAAGACCAGTCTGGCAGACAGGTTAATACTGTAGGTAAGGAGGTTTAGTGACTTGCAGACCTGCAGGTGCTTGTACATTCATTTGATCTGAGATGAATAGCCTGTCTCATTAGATGACATAATGGACCGTAAGTCGGCTATGTGACAGAATGGCTCCTGGTAACTGAGGCCAGGCTGCTTTATGAGATTGAGAAAGACAGAGAGAGCGAACAAAGATCAATATATATCCACTGTGATGGAATTGTATTACATGTTGTTTTGATCACACGAAAAAATTAAATGAGAGCTGAGTGACAGTCTATAAAGTACCTAAAGTAGGCTAAGTAATTACAGTTTATCTACAGACGGTGATAGGAAAAACCTGGGTAAATTATTGCCGAAACATGAACCGGAGATGCTTGCATAGTGGGCCTGAGGGGTCACTGAATGGTTTGATGAGTATGAAAATGATCTGAATCATATATGCTATGGCCTTTACAGTTACCAGACCTCAACCCAGTTGGTCACCAATGGGAGATTTACCACGCTGATGAACTCAAAATGCTTCTTTTGTCTGGCCAACAGTCCAAAAACCAAAGATATTCAATTGAGAATCAGCAAATATTCACATTTTTAGAAGCCATAACCGGTGAAGTTTTGGGCACTTCTGCTTAAACAAGCCAGTGATTCTAGCTGTGTTAGTGACTACAATGGTCATTGTTAAAAAACAAAAAGCAATTAAAAAAAAACTAGATTAAGGCGGCTGTGACTCAGGAGGTAGAGCAGGTCGTCCATTTATCCCAGGATTGGCGGTTTGATCCCCGGCTCCTCCTGTCCACATGTCGAAGTGTCCTTGGGCAAGACGCTGTACCCTAAGTTGCTCCCGATGGAGGCCGGCACCTTGCATGGCAGCTCCGTCACCATCGCTGTGTGAATGGGTGAATGAGACCAATCTGTAAAGCGCTTTGGGAACCATTTAAGTTGAAAAAGCGCTATATAGGTGAAGTCCTTTTAGATTGGTCAGATAAACCAAAGTATTGGAATTGACCTGATAGTGGTGCTGGATAATAAGTCAGCGGATCAACAAATTTCATTATGACCATAAATGTCTGCACCAAATTGCATGGCAATCCATTACATAGTTGCTGAGAGATTTCGCTCAAAACCACAAATGTCAACCTACTGGCGGTACTAGGGAACCAGTGGGTGGAAACATAAATGTCTGTACCACAGTTTTTGCCAATCCATCTAATAGTTGTTGAGATATTTCTTTCTATCTATCTATCTATCTATCTATCTATCTGCACACACAATTCTAATTTGTAATGTATACCAAGACACTCATCTACAATGTATCTACGAATATATCTTTCTTTAAAAGCTGGAGGCAATTATCTAATGTATATATTCATTGTATAATGAAGAACTCCTGACTACTGTCACAGAGCAGCTGAAATGAAAAGTGCGGGTGGGAGGATCATAATAAGTAATAAGACCTCACAAGTTTGATTTCTGAATTAATCAATAATGGAACGAAAGCTCAACTCTGTCCTTGTGCTTCTGTTTGTCATTTGTAAAACCTCCTTTCACACACAACAGACATCAGACCATGAGTAATAAGGTTTTAGTATAGTGGACAATACAAAATCACACTGGTTCTTAAGTTCCCCTTTTTACTCAGTTAACATTTAGCCAACTTCAGTATCTTGAGCTGAAAACAGTTCCTACGCGCTCATAAAACATTTTAGTGCTTTTCTGTGAATGTCAAAACTTCCCTCCTCATGCATAACTAAAAGAGTAACTTGTCAAAACTCAAGCCAATTGCACATAGATTAAATATAATCCTGGTCTAAGAAGCTAAATCACTGGAAATCTAATCTGAAAGAATTTTCATTGCCTCGGATGAAGTTAGATCCAGGTGCACAAAACTGGACCTTTGTGGGTTTTACATTATATTGAGGCATAATTGGACTTTACTTCAGTATAATTTTTCATACGCTGCACTAATATTAATGTGGTAACAGTTACATAACTGAGACTTTCACAGTCTCTCCTACAAACACTAGAAACGCCTTTGAGATATTTTCTGTTATCAGCATTTTATTCACACTTTGATGAAATATGAATTTTAATTCCTCGAGATCTCCTGAGCAGAAAAATTAATAATAAAAGCGCGTGGAACAATGGGAGGGATGCAAACGGCGTGTTGCTGCAAATGAAAGCCTCAGCAGATCTGCACAATCAAATCAATGTCAACCACATGCTGCTTCAACAATGTACTCTCTTATTACAATGTTTTTCATACAAGGACAATACAAATATACTGTACGTGATATTTATCCCTATTTGAATCCGTACAACAGCAGTACTCAGCGTCAATGCCAAAGATTTCCAGCCCACAAATGACTTCTGGGTGGTAAATCAACACATGGAGTTTAAAGCATATTTGACAGCTTGACAGCTTACTTCTATTTTCTATGCAAAAGCCAAAGTTGGAAGTAGTTTGGACCACGCTTGTATTCCGATGCTTTCTTCTACAGGATTCCATCAAATATGTCCGCTTGGAAGCGATTAACTGAATCTTAATGCATATTAATAACATTTTTGGCAAGATTAATTTTAGTTTTTGAATGCAGATGGATAGATGGACAGACAGATAGATAGAAAGATATATAGATGGATAGACGTTTACTTTCAAGACAGACGAATGAGCCTAGAACAGCTTAAATACTTGATCAAACGTCAAGCTGTGTCTACCTTGGCTTTGGTCTTCTCAAAGCGAAAGCATCCAGATGCATTTTAACTTGCAAGCATTCTCAACAAGTGGCTCTCACATGATTAGCAAAAAGCACAATGTGTATCACTTTTTATCATCTTCGTTGAGCTCCAAATTGTTTTCCTATGTCTGCTTGAGACTTGATAAAAATGAGAAAGAATATTGAAAATGTAAAACTGCTTTATGCTTCATTCAGTCTTTTGGGAGGAAGGAGGTTCTTCTTCTCACTGACTTATTTAGACAGCCTGGCTTTAAAGTCTGTCAAACAAATTGAAGGACACATATGGGAAAAGCTATGTAAAAGTGTTTAACAAATTATGGGCAGAGATGGCTTTAGTTGATTCTTTTTATCCCTCATTTTGGTCCATAGCCACTTTTCTGTCAAAACAGATTTGGCCTCTATATTTCTTTCTCTCTGTGAAACATCTCTTTTTCCTTCTTTCTTCTTTTCTATCTTCTCCCATCAGCCTACCGGGATCGTTGGATCGGCTGCTGTGGTAGCACATGTCCCAGACTGCTTTCTGGGACAAACTTCAAGAAGCCGGGCTGGAGAAAAAAGATGGAAGGGAAAATATGGTTGAGAGAGAGAGAGAGAGAGAAGTAGAGAGAGGATCCTCTTGCACTACTCTTCAATTATTCAAATGGCCGCTGTCCCTCTGCACTTGTTCTCTCTGCTTGGTTTGAATATTAAAATGGCCGCCCCCAAAGAGACAGATATCCAGAAGATGAAGCCCACGCAGAGAGCAAAGGCTGAGTGTGCTTGACTTCTCGCATCTCCGCCACAGCAGTCGATGAATGGGGGACTATCTATGCAACCGACTGCTTGACTTTGAAGAGGGAAGTATTCCTGTCACGTTTGGCCTAAATTCCATTAAAGACAGGCTTAAGGACTGCGTTATTAGCATCTCATAGAGCATGCTACCTGTATCCCAACAGACAGGAAGTGTCTCAGAAGTGCACAGTGAAGTAGTAACAGAGGTCCGGATCCTTTCTTTGGGGGCTCGGCCTGGTCACCACAGTCTGATGAGATTTTGTGACATGATCATGAATGAGAGATTATGATCCTCCTCACGAACAGCATGGGTTGGACATCACCTGCCTTAAATAAGCTTAGATTTAGGCAACTTTTGTTTGGTTGGATTTTGGTCATAGTTGGGGGGGTGTAATCAGGCGTAAACACCGCCTGATTACAGTAATTGCCTGAATGATCAACGATCTGGCTGTCGGATGATCAGTTAGATTTATAGTATGTCAGAAATTTTGGTCGGGTGTCTTGCAGTTTGTTTGAGTACGATTTCCCACATGACTTCTTCTGTCTAAAGACCCATTATAAACTGTAGGGATCTTGTTTTAATATTACTGGAGGAGTATTTTACATGTTGTGGCTAAAACTGTAGTCTTGACTGAGACTGCTGTGATAGAAAACTGAACTTCACTGTAGACCAGATACCATATTGTCTGCATCTTCCAGCCATCTGCGGCTCCATATTTTTCTTTTTTCTTCTTACCTTCCGTTCATAGTGGACAAGGTAATGCTGCCTTTCTCTCTTCTTGTCAACATTGTGGAGGAAGTGGTTGTTTTGTTTGAATGAACTTCATTGGAATTGTCACTGGACATACACTGTATGGATCCATATCCAGTGTGAGCAAGACACATGTTCTGGCCGTGCAGAAAGGCAGATTAAAAGGTGTAGTGTGAGTTAACACATAATACATGCTAATAAAAACTTGCAGTGTCTGCACATCTTACACTTCCCCATAGGTGTTCAACTGGGTTTAAATCCCGTGACTGTGAAGGCCACAGCATATGGTTCACATCATTTTCACACTCAGATTGTTCAGTGTCCCCTCGCTCCCTGTATAGAAGCATTTGCATTTTTTATGTTTCTCCGCTCATTTATTCATGTCACCTGTCTATATACTAAGGCAAAGACTTCAGGAGAGAGGTAAAATAACGTATAGCCTACTGTACACCATACCACCTTTAATTTGTTGGTGCATGTGGCTCAATAGAAACTCCCCTCAGAGATACCCCAAGGCATTTTATTTTGTATTTTTTTATTTCATTTTATTTTATTAGTATTCAGTGATCACAGTAAGCAGCGTAGGAGGATGAACCTTAATGGACTGTGTTTCCTCTCATTACAGCAGTTCCAGATAATTGAAGTGGCATTTCTGTGTATGCATATTACACTAAAGCCCCTTTGTGGATTAAATAAAAAATAACTCAGCTGGTGAAATGGCTGCGAAGGCTGTAAATGTTTCCCCTCTGAAGTGAATGGAAAGGTGCCAGTTTAAGATCCCCCTGGGGGCAACAAGACCACTTCCTGTTTTCATGTGAAGCCAAACAACCCTGACAAAGGTTTAACATGTTTTTTAACAAAAAGAAATCGGGAGTTAGTGTGCAGTCTACAAATGCATCTATTCTGCCACTGCAGTAGTCTAAGTCTTAAAATAATAGCTAGCATATTTTTCTTTTTATGGCTAATAAAGACTCCAGAATTATCTGTATGGAGATCAAAGAGAATAATCTATTCACATTCTGTGCCATTAAAGTGGGACATATTGACCTTTTGACTCTTTGTACGCTTGGCCACAAAAGCCTAATTTCTTAGAGGCCTTTGTGACCTATAATAAACAGCTGATAATTTCTTTTATGCACTGAATTAATTTGAAGAAAAGATAAGTGGAAACCAGAGTGAACAATATATCTGTATATCAAGACTTAACAGCTTAAGTCTGCTTTTCAGTTCTTTTCACAGCCCCATGTACTTTAAATTAACGCTATTGTCAGGAAGGAGTAACTCAGAGGCACGTTATTCACCATGTGTAATAAATGCGGCAAAATCTGTTGAGACAGTCAGACTTTTGAGAGTCAGAGGAGCTACAGGCTTATTATGCAAACTCTTAAGATTTCTGTGACACATTTTGCCATTGAAAACACAAAAAAGGGGGGAAAAAGCGAGGATTAAGAAATAATGTTGCAGCCCTTCTTATAGGTTCTAGGCCAGATTATTTTAGGTGCTGAGAAACAATGAAGACTTATGCAAAGCAGCCTCCACGTCTATGCCATGCCAATATGGATACATTGGCACATAGTCAAATATGCCCCGTGTTCCTATAGTTGTTGAACACTGCTTTCCAACAGGCCTTGTGTCTCCAGAATATATTATTTTGATTAATTACACCAGGTCCCCATTGAATTTGAATGACCTCCAAAAGAGTGTACCAAGTCCTGGTCATGTGACTTCCTGTACAGGCTCAGATTTCTATAAAGCATCATAATGAGCCTTATTAGCATAAACATGAAGACAGAGAGAGGCTTTTCAAATGGGCTCGGGTGTTATATCTTTTATCTGGTAACTTTCTCGACAGTTTTACCGCCTCACATGAACCTACAGTACAGCTCAGAAAGACTAAATGCATGAAGATGGTGATTTATGCAAATGCTTTAGGCGCATTGAGGAGTACACAGGGACAGCAGTTATGGGAAATTTAGTGTGTCCTGTTATTTTGTCATAAACACCGCAGCGTGTCACGATAAAGCAAACTACAACCCACTGAGTTATGACGCTTCCCCGTGTGTTCAGCCCATACAGCGGTGAGAAGTGACAAAATCAGCTCATTACATGCATGCTGTCATATTTGATCTGTAGCTTGCAGTCCTCCTGTGCCCGTTGCATAAAACGTCCTCACACTGAGAAATGCTCAGGGTTAAAATTATTAGGAATGAAAGGGTAGCAAATGAGTAATGCATGGAATGATTTGATACCCATCAGATAGAAGATATGTATATAAGATTTTAGTGTGGTAGGTCTGTTTTTTTTTTTTACTTCAGGGTTTCGAAAATTCTAATATCCCATGTCACCCGAGTGTAAGGAGGAAATGATTCCTTTCCACATTCATTAGAGGCAGACGAACTTGTGTATTTATCACAGCAAAGAGGGAGCTGCAGGTTAAGACTCTGGTAGTGCTCCTGCAGTGGCAGTTCAATGTCTTTCCTAATCAGAATGGACACTGGGTGTCATAAAGGACCGAAGCGGTGACCTTCCATTTGTAGGATTGCCTTTTACAACCTGAGTCAGTCTTCTGCAACATTGATCTCTCAGCACTCATGTACTGAATGTTGAATCTTAACTTTCAGGGGGAAAAAAACAACATTCTCAATGCCAGATGCATTTGCAGTCCAAATCAACGTTCAGAGAAAAAATAAATAAATCTGGGACGAGTGAGTGCTCTTTAGTTTTGATAAAACATTCACCTTAACGAGACTGTTCTCTCTCCTCTGAAATCCTATAAAATGGCTGATATGATCAGGTGGTTGTATTAATCAATACACGGAATCTGATGTTACAGTCTTTTGAGCCATAATCCAGGCTGAGCAGCCATACGGGAGCCTAATTCAGATGTCAAAAGAAGGATATACTCACCTGCAAATGGTGACTGGGGTGTAAATCTATGTGACAATCAGACAGGCAGCACAATTCATTATGTAACCAACTAATCTAACTGCTCCATTCGCCAGCCAACTAATAGAGGTTATGTCTCCTGGGTTACCCGATTCTGTCTAAACAAGTATTTTTCTCTGTCGGTGGGTAGGTGAGGTTTGTGGAATGACTAAAGACCACCTGGAGGCCTTTTCACAAATCAATACCAACCTCATGGTCAACGTTATCTCCTAAGGAGGGGAGTTAAGATTGATTGTCGTTAAGCACTTTACAGGATGGAAAGAGGATGAGGAGGGATCATAAAGCGCCCACACACCACCTACCCATCTCTCTCAGCTGCAACAGAGTGCAGCCAATCGATAGAAGCAGGATCAGCAAAAAATAATAAACGGTAAAGAAAGAAATATCTAAATAAACAGGGAAGCATTAGTAAAAAAAAAAAAAAGCACAAGAAATTGATCAAATCTGTGCCAAGAAAATGGTGAAATATCATTTACTAGAATCGCTGTAAGCAAAGACAACTTAAATGTATTAAATGCTGTTTGAATATTTATTATGTTAAGCCAGTGGTTATTCACCTTTCTGGCTCATGACCCCTTAAAAAATGAAGTGATAATGATTTACAACCATGTCACAGCCTGCAAATGCAAACTGGTGAACATTTCTAGGAACGGCTCTCTCTCTCTCCCTTTAGCTCTCCCATTCAGTGTTTCACATAAAAAGAAACACTTCACTTGGTTAGGAATACAGCCATTTAAAATAGGTAAAACTGCACCAGTTAAAACCTGTGGTGATGAAGAAGACTTGACTTACAGTGAACTTGGTCTTGACTTGGACACAGAATAATGTGGCGTGTGCAAAGCTTTGAAGAGGTTTGTATGTTTTGTTGTATTTTCCCTCAGTCGTGTCTGCTGTTGACGACATGCAGTCTTGTTGATGAATAAACCCACAGATTTGACAGCATTTTCATCATCCCAGGGTGTGATTAGATGCCTCTAATGTGAAATGTGGATCGTTGCCATTTTGTTTCCCTTGTAATTATCAAGTGATTATTTGCTGTGGTGTCTAATCCAGTTTGTTCTTGGACTGAAGCAACATATCCCTATGGTTTACCACCCAAAGTATTCCATCCATCCATCCATTATCCATCCTCGGAGGGTCGCGGGGGGCTGGAGCCTATCCCAGCTGACATTGGGAAATGTGGATCGTTGGGCGAGAGGCGGGGTACACTCTGGACTGGTCACCAGTCAATCACAGGGCTGACACATAGAGACAGACAAACATTCACAGTCACACTCACACCTACAGGCAATTTAGAATCATCAATTAACCTGCATGTCTTTGGATGGTGGGAGAACCCATGCAGCCACGGGGAGAACATGCAAACTTCGCACAGAAAGGCCCCAGCTGACCGGTGGGGTCGAACCAAGAACCCTCTAGCTGTGAGGCAGCAGTGCTAACCACCGTGCCCAAAGTATTAGTTCAATTAAATAACCAATATGCATACAATGCAGTATGAGGGCGCAGTCTTAGTTATGATCTGTGGTAAATTTACCTTCTGGTTTCTCTGAGAATTTTAGTCTTTCCAGAGTCTCCCAAAAATAACCTGAAATCATCAAAGTTTAAGAATAGTGGCAGGAGTGTGACACATAAGGGAGTCTCAGGATTTAGTTACATAGTGTCGCATACAAACTGCTATTAAAATTAAAAAAGTATCTATTTTGAATGTTAAATTAGATTTTTTGGAATTTTCTTTCATGTTAATTAGTTTAAGAAGTGAGTCACCCGTACCCAGCACAGTAATTAAACATCACTCTACACCTCTTCCTAGAGTTACTTGCTGTCCTTTTATCACTTTATATTTTTACATGAAGAAGTACCTGTGAAATCTGCTAGTTTCAGAAAATTGAGGAGTAAAGCAAACATTAATTATGAAACAGGCTTTGACAGGTGTGCCGTCTTAGAAACTGTAAAAGGACTTAAAGCACATTTACTGGAAGCAAATACGAACAAGTTGACTTTCTGTAAAAAGTGAACAAAAAATAATTAGGTTAGTAGGGTTAGGGTGTGCTGAGGGCATTAAAGTACAGTAGCTTTAAATATTATAAAGTACCTAAATACAGGCTGTTGCCACAGATCCAAAACATTTTTTTGACAGCCATTGGCCTAAACTCTTCTGAATTAAACAGAGTTACACTGAGTCTAGGTTATATACTCCCAAACATGATTTCATGACAAATAACCAAGATGCAGGTCTCACTGTGACTCACTATTTTTAACTTTTTTATTCTCATGCCGGAAGGAACATTTTAATATGCTAATACATGTTTTTTTTTCTTCTTAATGGCACCAGCTCTTTGAAACGCTTGCATCCACCAGCTTTAAGATTAGTGTCACAGAACAAGAGTGAAAATGGAACCAAGTGTGCCCTACATCTGTCTGCATTTGTCCATAAACCTGGTCAGGGTAAGGACAACACGGCAGTCCGCCAGCCAGACAGTGCTCGCTGGTAATGTTGTAGGTGTAAATGGAGTCATGCTCTGCTGAAAGAGTAAGGCTTGTGCGCGCGCTCCCCTCATCCATCATATTTGAGGGTGTATGTGTCTGTCTATGTGGGCAAGGAGAGACAGAGGATGCTCTCCAGCCAGGACCCAGGAGATGGGCTGAAGGCTAGATGACAGATGACGGATGAGGTGCCGTCATGGTTTCCTAAGAGCTCAGTAAGACCTGTCTTCTGGCGGCACATCTAAATTATTACCTCAGCTTTGCAGGCGTTTGTAGCGATCAGCCCGGTCTCCAGTGAGGCTGCAGACCTTTTGGTTTTGTGAGCTCATGAATTTGTTTTTTATCATTCACCTTCTGTGGGGAAATAAGATACTCATCTGCATTCCCTTTTGCTGTTTAAATGAACAAGTGCGGGCTGGTTTTCTAGAGGCTGTGATGATAGTAATACATGTGAAAATTCATCTGGAGGTATATTAACTAGTAGTGATGTTAATTCAAACGTCAAAGCAGAATTGGTCAGTGCCGCCATCAGGAAGCCAGATGCTCCAACTTCCTTTTCACCAGAGGTGCAATGAAATCTCAGATCTGATAGTCATCTATTTTTTATTCCCACTCTGACTGCGGTAGAATATGTACGCATGTGTGTTTCATGATTCAACAATCACTTGCCAAGCTGCCTCGCAGTATGTACTTAGTAAGTGAAGAATTAATATATGAAACCAATTTCCTCTCTAGTGTGTTTACATGTTCCTGGAACAGCTGGTCTCAGGACATCACTGCTATTATAAAGTACTTGACACAAACGAGCCCTAATGATAAGTCCTGCCGCATACTCATTAATTCAAGGGTTTAAAAAACATGCATGGAGTGTGATCTGTTCCCTGCGGACAGGGAGCAGATCACACTCCAGATCTTGCTGTGAGCTTGGATAGCGAGGGCCCCGTCCCTCTGTGTTCGGCTGTGGCCCTAGAAAGCATAACTGGCAGGGAGGCGCGCAGAAATGTGAATTAGACACATGTCTCTGCCAGACACTGTGGGCTAGTGCTGAGTGGGTGCTTCAGCATGCCAAGTTGGTGTGGAGGAAAGTAGGGCAAACAATGCAATCCAAAATACAACAAAGTGGACATTTTCGTTTTGAGCAGAAATTACACAAATATGATGTGTCTACAAGCTCCGCATATATTTGCAAATGAAATAGCAAGCAATAAGTCATTGTTATAGCAAGTGCAGCTTCTCTGCAGTCCCATGGCACATTTGTGGTTTTGCAAGCTACAAACAATCTCACAACACATTGCAAAACTGCAAATATCAGCCATAATCTGCATATGATAGTGTTTTGTGCATATCGAACCTTTAGGTAAGCAAGACATGCGTTTCTAATGCTGTACATAAAACTGTTTTTTCACACATAGAACTAAAAGATGGATAGGATTCATTAGTTCACTCTCTATACAATGAAATATTATGTAAGAGATTGGGCATAAATGTGTGAAAACTTGAATGTGTAAGAAATAGAGCCTTTACTTCCTTTTATTAAAGGTGTAATACAGAAATGTCCCTCACCCCCACACTTCTTTGTGTTGGATCTCTTCTCTGCCTCGCTGCCTTCGTCATGTCTATTGTGAAAATGTTACTGTAATATTTTCATTAATAACCCACACTGAGGTTCAGGCAGGCTAATGACGATACAGCACTGAAACGTCTTTTTGTTTGAGAAATTTTTGTGCAGCTTTTTGTCAGCAAGGATGATTTTTTTTTTTCTCTATTCATTTTTAAAGCGACACTCAGTCATGTTGTTTTGGTTTGATAGTCTGAGAGCACACGCCCTCCTCCACCCCTGTTCTCCTTGTCCCTTTCAAACTCTAGGTTTTACAATAATAATAAATGTAATAGGTTTTACAAAAAATGCACTTGATTGCCCTTTCCCAAACCAGTCCATCTCCATGAACCCTTCATTGCAAAGTGTTGTTACGATCACACCTGAGGAAAAGTCCATAATGAGGCTGCAATGAATGACTATTTTATACTACACTATTAGCCATTTAGTATATTTATAACATGTCTGAAAATAGTGCAAAATGCCCGTCACACTCTCCTGGCGCCCAATCTAATGACTTCATGTTGTTTGTTTTGGCCAACCAATGGTCCGAAGCCCAATAAAATTTACAATTTTACACAATAGAGAAAAGCAGTAAATCATCACATTGAAGAAGCTGAAACCAGCAAATGTTTTGTTTTATAAATGCAACATTAGTTAATTGTAAAGGCTTTTACACACTTGCAATTAATTTGCACATCAATATATATTTTGTTTTTTTTGTTTTTTTTCTGAGCTTTTGCACAGCGAATGAAGGCATCAACCAATCATGATTACCTGTTAATTGTTTGTGTTTCTCATCACTCTGTACTATATGACGACGGACACAAAAATGATAAAGACAATGAACAACGTGTGGAGCAGCATCGCCGGATGAAGGTTAATGAGAAGCTTATGTAGTTTACTGGTTAATCATATTAATCAAATACAGGAGGCACTCTGCATAGCTTTTTACCTGCGGGGCACTGCAGTTGTTTGTACCCAAAGTAACATAAGACACTGGAGCATACATATTGGAGCACACACAGGCTTTATATGAGTGCTCCAGTGTCGTATATTTACAGCAGACATGAAGCAGCATTGGCAACAAATACGTGTCTCTTTAACTGCTAAATGATCCACTATGTTCACCAGTTAGCTGCCACCTTTGTCTGTCAGTTTGTTTGGTGATGCGCAGGTAGCTTACAGTGGGTTTATTAAAGCTTTTTTACTGACACAGTAAACAGCTGCCTGTTGCTGGAAATGTTGTTTATGAGAGCAGTGAGAGTGAACCAAAACAGTAAAGTTGCGTTAAAAGGAAAACAATGAGCTGAAAAAGGTCTGTAGAGTTGAGGAGAACTGCAAAGTCAAGAGATAATTCTTGTAGGTTCAAGAGCAACACCTTTCACATTAAAGGTAGTCATTCAATCTATTTTGAATATAGAAATAGCTTTAAACTCAATTCATTGATTTGGAAAATAATTATCAAGAGGGAGAAGGTATAAACAGAAAGGTTCACTGGCAGATGTGCTTGGCAAGGTCCACCATAAAAAGAAAACATCCATCACCATGGATACTGATAGATGCCTTGCCTGCCCAGATGTTGTGTTTTATTATGTACTGTTTCTCAGTAAGTGCATAACATTAACAAAATAGGGATTTAATGTTGTGTTCCAGTCTGCACTTAACTGGTTTGGCACATCCCTGTGACAAAACAAAGGCCGAGCAGATAGGGTGTTGTGGCTAAAATGAGACTGAACTGATGTCACCAGCGGTCACTTCAGGTGTTATCAAATCCAAAAAAACAGATGATCTTCAGGATAATTTGATGCCTCAATGGGGTCATCAAATTAAATACATTGTTATCATGTTTCTTAATTCATTTGTCTCTGATAAAGGTGGAAAACAGACAAAGTGTTATCTCTGACAATGTATGTAAATCTGACATGCTGTAAACCATGAAGTTTGATAAAACCTTTAAAGGAGTGAAGACTCACTTTTGACGGCCTAATTTGCCTCATGATGTCACTCTGGCGAGGCGACTGCTCTATGGCAACAGCGCCGCTCAGTTCAGTTTAGTTATGAATGTTGAATAAAATGAACAAACATAATTGCGCATGAACTCAAAATCACCTTTTTTCACTTTTGTTCATGACTGAAATGCCTTTGTGATGAAATAAAGTGTATTTTCCTTTGTGAATGAAATTAGATTTTTTTTTTTTTACCTTTATTTATCCAGGAGAGAATCTCTTTTTCAAGGGGGACCTGGCCAAGACAGTCAGCAGCATGAATAAAAACACAAAAGAAAAGGAGAAAACAGAAAAGGAGAAAAAATACAATAAACAAGCATAGGGAACTCACCTTTCAAAAGTGATATTTCTAGGAGTCAGCGTGACCAGGCAAATTAAAATCATTGATATCCTAAGGAATCTGCCTCTAATTCTTTCATTTTGGATTCAATTCATTCTGCAACGTATTCCATGCCGAGAGTGCAGAATACACAAATGCCCATTTTCAGCTTTCCATCCGGGCATTTGGGACAGAGAGCATAAAGAAGTCTGCAAAAAGCACTATTCACAATTAAGTTTTCAGTCATATAAGTGTATTTTCCTTTGTGAATAAAATACTAATTTTTTAAAATATATTCGTTGTGAGTGAGAGATGAGAATATCTGTGATTTAAAACCTTCCACTTGTGTTCTCAGTTGTTTTTTTAAAATTAATTTTAATCGCTTAATTGAGTGGAAATGCTCAGTGGTAAAATAATCACAGCATTATTCATAGTTCTCCCCAAGCATCAATTAGCAACAACAAGGCACCAGCAGAGGGCATCAAAAAATGATCACGTTCCCAGCCAACCATTTGTAGGGCACCTCCAACAGCTCCATTTAACAAGAATCCAAAGGATACAGTGGGGACAACTAGGAAAAAGGCAAAATCTGTGGGGCAGCCACATGCTTATGAGATCTAAATGTGACGGATAAGTTGGGCTAACATATTGCTGTCATGTTGTGCTGCAGAACAGTAGTGAAGCTGTCAACTCGCTAAAACCTAAAAGTATCAGCCCTGCACTGGCTGTCTCCAAAGCTCCGACTTCAGACACAATCACAGTCCACTTTCTATTAACTGTTTGAGATGATGAGTTGTTAAATCACTCACACTGCAGCTCTTTTCTATGATTGCATGCTGGGATAAACCATTTTACCTTTCAGGTTCAAAGTAAGGACTAATGTAATAATGTAGTCATCCAATCATAACCTCCATTCCTCAAAATGTCAGATAAACAAGGCTCTGCTTTGATAATAAAATACGTGTAAAACAATGCATCCTACTACATCTACTTGGCTCGCAGTTCATTTAATCCAGATGTGGAGTTAACTAGATTAGAAGCAAGTCTGCCAGATCTCCACTGGATGCATCCAATCATGTTATGTATGAAATACACTGCAGGAATGTATAGGCACTCTGTCTTGTGGTTGAAGCAGGGATGCGTGCCAAGAAGGAACTAAGTCCTTTGCAAATCCATTCACTGGGAATGGTTGTCATTCCTCCAATCCATTCAAATTTGATTTGGCAAAAAGTAGTTTGCATGACAGAACCTTGAGCTCCAATTGGCGGAGGTGATGAGGGGGAGGTGAATGACGCATATGCCCGGGAGACTAAATGAGTCAGGAGGAGGATTCCCAGGGCTCATACAATACACTTGGTTACTAATACTTAATTTTGAAATGGCGGTTTATGCAGCTAGGTTATAGCCAAATAGATTTACTCTACAGTGTATAGTAGATACATGGGTGGTGCCTCATAGCAAGAAGGCTGTAGGTTTAAATCATTAATAGTTCGTTTCATTACTGGTTAATCTGTCTATTGTTTTCCTGATGAATTGACTAATCGCTTAGTCTATTAAAATGTCAGAGGGAATGTCATAATTTTCCAAGGTGAAGTCTTTAAATTGTTGGTTTTGTCCAACCAAAAGTCTAAAGCCCAAAGATATATTTTATTTACAATGATATAAAATGAGAGAAGAAGCCAATTCGCACATTTGAGAAGCTGGAACAAGCAAATTAATCAACAAATAAATCAAGTAATGACATTTCAGCACTTTAAAGCTGCTATAATCAATATTTCTTTTATTAACAATGGATCAAATGACTATGTGTTTGTGAAAGGGGTCGCTCATATTGGCAAACCCACAGAGAATTATCACCAAACTCTGCAGTTCCCCTCAACTCTGCAGAGCATTTCAGCATCTTTCAGCTTATTGTTTTGGTTTTAAATGTACTGGTTTGGTTAACTCTCACCACTCTCATCAGGGTCACTTCCAGATGCAGCAGGTGGCTGCTGTCTGTAAAGAAAGCTATAAAACCCCACTGTATGCCACCTGCACAGCACACTCAAGGGCAGACAGAGAAAGTTAGCGGTTAGCTTGTGAACATGGTGGAGCATTTAGCAGCTAAAGAGACAGATATCTTTCTCAGGTGAACACCAAAAACAAAGGTAAAAAGAGAGTCAATATTGGACTTACATTCATCAAGTGGCCAGAAAAACGACTCCAAATTAATGCTAATGATGACCCATGACTGCTTGATGTGCAAATAAGCAACTGTTAGCTAGCAAGTTCGCCAAATCAACTTAAATGGTATACGTCAGTGTTTTGCTGCAACTTGTTTCTGCTGCCCCCAAGTGGCCAAAAACTCCGCTAATACAGGTTTAAACTAGGACCAAAACCTTTTACAGATAACTTGTATTTTTGACCCTCATGTTGTTGAAAATATCATCTTTTGCATACTCAGTCATAGGTACTAGAGTTGAATCTCCGGTCAGCAGCTGTAAATTGGACAGAATTAATAGCTTTTTGATGCTAACAAGGACAACAGAGAGTGAGAACATTGTGATTGTGTTACTTGCAACACCCAAGTGCCCAGATACTCCGTGTCTGCTATCCACATAATTTGATTATACGTACAAACATACCATAACACACACACAAACACACACACACCCCCACACCCACATAACCGTTAAGTGGCTCTCTTGGATGTACTGAAGCTATGTTACATAATATTACAGTCTGGAGGCTCTAACATACTTTCTTCACCAAATCAATACCAATTAATCAACACCAACTAGCATTTTCTAGCACAAGATGTAAAACACTCCAGAAATATAAAAGTATGTGGCCCCTTGTTTGACTTGGAGAGAAGTGGTTGAATAATGCATAGCTCTGTCTTTTACTGAGCAATGCTATGTGTATTCATTGAGCATGGTTTCAAATGTGAATGTAACCAAGAGTACAATTTTGTGCTTTAATCTGATGTTCAATGTAGAATATCCAGTAAAAATGTGATAAAAGAAATCTCATGTTTTATTTATCTTTGGATAAACTACAGTAGCTTATTATGGAGTGTTTAGAGAAAGGTTAGCAATGGTCAAGGGGCAGCTGTGGCTCAGGAGGTAGAGCAGGTCATGCACTGATCACAGGGTTGTTGGCGTGTCCTTGGGCAAGACACTGAACTCCAAATTGCTCCCGATGGTCAGGCCAGCAACTTGCATGATAGCTCACTGCCATTGGTGTATGTATGTGTGAATAAGAGGCAAAATTGTAAAGCCAAAATAAATAAAGTGAATTGAACAATCAATCATTGGTAGGTTATTAAATGATCTGATCAAATGAATACACACTATAAAAACAATTACTTAAAGGTGAAATAGCATTTTGTATCAAGGCCATAAGCATGCATGGGAGGTTAAAATATCATTTGTAAGTTAGGTTTTACATTGCTTTTGAACAATTGTTTTTTTATATATATAAATAACAGGTATTATCTGCACTGTTGGCCATCATAGTATCATTTGATCTATGTACAGTATGTTAAGAGTTTTCTTTACTGTAGTTCTGTGCTAGGAGAAGTCAGAAGACATGGAACTAGCTATTTTATATTGGGCTACAATACATGTCATTGTACTGTTGCTGCTGTTCTTAATCATTTTTGTTCTTTTGTGATGCCCTTTGTCTTTCATCTCTGTATTTTATTCTTCATTGTAAAGTAAAAAACCTCAGAGAAGTATTCTAAAGTTTATATATTATAATAACAATAATAAGTATTCTTATTGTTAGCAGCAGCAGTAATAGTATTTTAAAATAAATATACTATACTATGTTCCATTTGCAGCACCTGTACCAAACCGTTTTTAATGATGAATGTGAACTATGCTTATCAGACCCCTCTAAAAAAGCACTCACCATAAGTTGTACAGTTGGGGTTAAAGTTGGTTTGCAGTAGCTAATTCAACTGGACTCAAAAGGCTTAAGATTTGCATGTATCACATTTTCAAACTAATACCATGTAAAATGTCAGCGGGGCTAGACGTATTAGCACATTTGTGACTGCAGCCCTGACTACACTTGGATGTGAGAGGATGCATTAGATGAATTTATGATCGTAATCAATTTAATCTTTGTCAGGTTAGGCATATCTTTCACCATGCCTCAACGCTTTCAAGGACAATTCAACATCATAACTTTGCCTATAGGGGCTCTTGATAAAGTAGCTGATGTAGACCTATACAGTATAATGGCCTGTCAGATTTATATTTAACACCAGCTAATTTAATCCAGGCTTTTCAACATCAACATTTTATGAGCTTAACACATTTCTTCACTGATGTGCTTCTGGAGAATAGTCTGTTTCGGCTTCTATCAGCATTATTATTTAGTAGCATTTCTTTGTAGGAATGAGTATTGCAGACTTAGATTCAGAATGAAATTCATTGCCTGCTCTGAAGTCTGCTGGATCAACATAATTTATGGCTTTGGGTCGTCTAGGGCCTGGTTGTCACTTGGAAATTAGAATTTAGAGGCATTATTATCAATCAATGATAAATCTTGCTCATATCCTGTGTTACATGTCCTCTCTCTTCTTACTCTTCCTGTATGTTCAGTGATTCAGATTAGCTCTTAATAAAGGAGAGATGGCTTACATTCAATTAAAATAAAAGACAGATATCGGTACATATTTGCACATAAAAGGTAATATGAATTCAGAACTTTTATTGATGATCTTTCTTGCCCAATGCATCAGTTTGATGATCTGTTCAGAGCCCTGGGGAAAAGGCCTCTCTGCTGGGGAGAAAACCAAAGCTGGAGTCAAAGCTGTGTTCCAAAAGCCAAAGTTATAATGAACTCCATGTGTTTGAAGTCAGACATCAGTGCATCTCCTCAAAGACTAACTCAAATATAAAATGCTACGGTATAAATGCAGTCCGCTGAATAAGTATACATGAATAGGTATTATTATTCATTGATCATCAAACCAATTTGACTGGTGCTTTATTTTTGTATTAGTGTGCTGTATCAAAATTTAAAGGCTGCCCATTGATGCTAGATTCATGACAAGATGCTTTTTATTTCTAACTGGGATATTCAAAAGCCTTCTTAACTTAAGCCAATACAAAATGCCAATAATCTTTGCAGTATTTAATAAGATAGAGTAATCAGCAGTCATATCTTTTATGATTTTTCCATTATCCAAAGTATCCATTAATTACATAATTCCCATTGATATGTTGGTAATTTGGTAAGATACAATTTAACAGTATGCTTCATACTGTAAAACACACAGACTTTTCCTGTATATGGAAAACTGCCATGAAATTTGATGAGAACATTTATGACCCCAAGAGGATAAACTCTTTTGATTTTAATGATACGTGCCCTTTCCTCTAGATAAAACAAAGCAAATTATTGGTAGACTCACTTTTGTACAAAAAAAAATAATTTGAGTTTAAGTTAAAAATATAATAAAAGAAAAATGACTGCATAAATACTGCTCACTGAATGGTTCCTTACACGTGACCCTAAAACACGACATATGGATCTTACTAATCTAACATTTTAGACTTTAAATGACATTAGTCATTGTTTCTTATTCCGACACAATAATTAATAAGGATAGAAAAACAATCAAAACATTTTAATTTACATTTTCTAAAAATACTTTTTTTTAAATTTACATTACATTACACAGACTTGCTCTTTTCGTTCTGTTATGTGCAGCTACCTTGAGGACTACAATAATCTTATTTCTCAAGCACTGCATATCATCTTTGGCACATCATCTGGTAAATATATGGATACAAACACAGAATACTCAGGATTTCTAGTTTATTATGACTTTGAGAACACAATTAGTTATTGTGGGATTAAACCTACATTGACAGTAGATTCAGCAGGAATATGCACCGGAATGTATTTTATTTATTGGTCACAATTACTATGTGCATATATTGCCCTTTGAAATCACCACATTTATTAAGTAATTTATTCATTAGCCCTGCTTATGACATAGCTCTAGGGAACACTTTGGTCCAGAGTGAAATATCTTGGCAACTATCAGATGGTTTACAATGACGTTTGGTACAATTATTAACTTATTAAACCTACTGTACAATCCAACTTATAATGTATCCATATAAGTGAGGTCCTTTTATGCTCTTTGTTCTGCACATGCATTGTACAATAAAAAAGTTTGGGCTTCTACAACTCCAAGAGGAAAAGACTCTTTAAAGTGTTCTTTAGGAGCTATATGTGATATTCATGCAGTTTAAAAACGAACTACACGCTAGGCACTTTGGGTTGCTTTTGCCCGCTGACTTGAAACTGCATGTGTCTACAGTTGACACAGAAATAATTGTATTTTGGGGTGCAAACAGAGGTTTTCTAGGGAAGTGGACTGAGGTTCTTTACATCTCTATCAGCAAAGTCAGAGCAGGCAAGAAAACAAAGTGAGGCCTGGGTGAAAGGATTAAGGGAAGAAGAGGGCCCAGAGCAAAGTGCTGCTGCTGGTCTGATAAGTTTGCTGAAGAGGCTGATTCACATTGGAATTTGGCAGACATCAAAAACCATTACTGCTTGCAGAGGACATAAGCAAAAGTAAGTAGACTATTCATATTTCTTAAACTGTAGCTGGAAACCTGTAGCGGCACAAACTGTGGCAAGAACCCTTTTGTTTGTATAGCTACAACTCCCATCAGCTACAGCCACTTAGCCTGATTTATATGTCTTACTAAGCTTATTTTACCAGCTATCTAGATTAGATTATGTGGCATTCAGCTCAGAAAATTAAACCTGATAGAGAGGCTAAGGTCTCAATGCCAACCTGAACCAGCAGCAGCTCTTTGCCTTATTTTGTTTTGTTTTGTAACCTGGTGGCTAACAGATACTATTCTCCTTTAAAATCCTCCACCAGAAACATATCTGTGTCAGTGTGATTTAATTTGTTCAATGAGTAATTCATAAGTGCTTGATGTCTTTGCACTAGGTGATTACTGAATTACAATGAATGTTTCTTCATCAACATCAAACAGTGACGATTAGTTAAGATTCATTGTCGAAACTGACAAAATGTCTTTCGTCTATGTAAATTTTAACATATATGATCATTTGTATAGTCTGGAAAGCTGTATTTATGGGTATACATGCACTGAAGCTATAGGAGCCATCAGTGTACTACCTGGATAACTGATATACAAACTTACTGAATCAATGTTTGACCTAGATTGCTTTAGAAAGTTGTGCAAGCTAACTGGTTACAGGTTACCTCTATCTGAATAGACCCTCTCACGGCAGACATTTTCACTTGTCAAAGCAGGAAACGCACAGGTGCAAATAATAACACTAGAAAAATTGCATTTCCTGCAGAAAATGCGTGGGAATGCTGAAAGCTGAAATTTATTTGCATAACACTGC
>LKNJ01001937.1:0-42228 GCA_002120245.1 Maccullochella peelii
GAGCACCACACAGCCTGGAGGACTAAATGAGAAGTAGACTCACCACTATGAAAGGAAAAATGATGGCCTGTGCAATTACATTCCCGCCCCTAACCCCGGGGGGGGAATCCAAATTTTTCAATTCCACGCAAATCATTGTCATATAGACTGATGGGTAAGCCCTGCGACGTCATCCACAGTTGATCCACAAATACTGGTTATTGGCAACTCCACTGTCAGACACGCCAGTTCAAGGGTGGTTACAACGTACTGTTATCCAGGTGCCGGAGTTCTGGATATAGCACAAAGGGCACCATCTATACTTAAAATGCACCCGACTGGGAAGTAACTGATCATTCACTCTGGAACAAACGATATCACGTCTGCAATCTGAAATGCTGAAGGCTGACTTTGGTAACCTTTTTAATGTTATTCGTACACCCCACACTTGTCAAGTTTTAATTTCCAAGTTCATTGCCAAGTACGACATGGTCTATATTGAAACCACACACTAAACCACATTCAATATTATGTTTTGCTGGCTAGGAGACACGAATCATCCACAAGCTACCTGTATCTAATTCACTTAACTAGCTAACCTAACTATTAGACTATATTACTGTTAGGAGGATAGCAGGAGAAGGACCCAAATGCAGACGAAGACAGGAGTGGGAGCCAATCAAAAGGGTTTATTTGCACGAAACAGAACACACACAGTGCAAAACTCTCGGGTCTGACTGAACTCAAAGAACTCACACCACACAGCTCGACGTAACATGGGTAATGGCTCGACAAGGCGCACAGGGAACAGACCGGTACAAATAGACACAGGACTAACGAGGCAAACAGAACCAGGTGAGTCACAAGACACAGGTGAGGCTAATCAACAGATAATCAAACACGGGGAAAACACTATGGCCGGACAAGAGACAACACAGAAGTCCACACCATGAAAATTACAGTCTAAGTGTAGCACCTTACCTATGCAGCTATATAGTTATTAACTGTCTAAAGGGTGTTGTAGTACTATGGACGGGACCCGGGGTACTTTTACCTCTGGCTGGCCATGCTAACCTGTGTAACAGAAATGATTACTAGCTAATAAATTACCAACTGAAGTTTTTTAACGTATTTATAAATTACACATTTTTGACGGTGCCTACAATTAGCTTGAATTAGTCACTCATTTTAAATCACACTAACAATTGTGTTTTCAATTATTATTTGTTTTAAACTTTTACAATGACACCTTAATGAAATGTAACTATCTCACACACACAGTACTTTAAATGGAAATAACGATTTTAGCTAAATGATAAAAATATTAATACTTGTAAAAAATTTAAAAAGTACCAAAACACTTATACAAATTCAAATTCAAAAGGGAAATACATTTCCCTTTTGAATTCAAACCTCAATTTTTTTTCTCTCTCCCCCTCCTCCTCCTCTCTGTCAATAGCTTGCTAGTCCTCTCTCTCTCTCTCTCTCTCTCTCTCTCTCTCTCTCACTAACTTGCTCGCCCTCTCGCTCTCTGTTTAGAGACAACTGACAAATATGTAGAATGAGTACTAATTTAATAAACACGGGCAGGAAAATCAAAATGGTTGGCAAGCAATATGCATATGCTATCATGTATCAGAATCAGACCATTTATATCATGTATAATACAGATGCCGAAATGATCGCTGTAGAGCGCGAGCCGGCCGCAGATCTCCGCTGCTCGGCGCCTCCTTTGCGAACAGCCCAATTGGTTAACATGGGCGCCGAATGGAAGAGGATAGCAATTCGCGGCGCTTCTGGCCGCGTCCGCCTCCTATGTGAACCCTGCTTAAGGGTAGCGCTTCCACCTGGTTTGGCGCCACCGCTCTCCCCATAGGAAAACAACGGCACAGCCTGCACAGAGCACTTTTACGGGCCCCTAACTTTAGTGACACTAGGACAAATGGCCGCTTCACTTGCTAGTGCAAGCAACCAAACAAAATAGCACGTGCATTGGTTAATTATTATATGGTACTCACAAAACCCGGAGTTGTCATCTGAAACATGGGCGAAGAATGAGGAACTGGGCGATGCATGACGAGGGGAACGATGAGTGGAATTACAGGCTGGATGGCGGCAACAGTCCAGACTTGATAGCTGCGCGGGAGACTACTCTTCAGTGCAAGGAGTGTTTCCTGGTCCTCTCTAATGATTGTAAAGTGACAGTTTTATCAGTCACTTTACTCATCCAAAAGCTCATTTACTTCTCATGCCGAGTACGTTTGAGCTTGAAATTAGCTGAGATTTACATATATGACAAACAAACAGTAACATTAGCTGCTTCTACATTAAAATATGTGCTAATATCGCTAGCGCGCTAATCGCGATTACCATTTGACTTTAACACAGTACATCTTGATGAAGCAGTACAAAACTACACACACAGAGGTATTTACCTTCTGCAGGTTGCAATATGTCCGTTACCCCTTGGTAAAACTCATAATGGGCATAATTACTGTCTTTAATTACTAACTTTTCCAACTCTTACATGATTCATCTATTTTCTCGGCTCCCTGGCTTCACTCTACTGGGTCGCCTTTATGTCCCGCCCCTCTACCTTTATGATTGGGCTGACAAGTTGGTAACAACCAATGCGATTAACAAAATGTCAAGATGGACAACCTTATGCCCTCTGAGGTTAGGCTGTGAGCTACCTACACTAAAATGTGTACAGTAAACTAACTATCTGAATTTCAATTAACTTCATTAGCACAATGACAAAGATTTGTTTATCTTCCGATAGCATTATTCTATCCACTATCAACTGTATTAAACTCAATTTGAATTAATGAACCAATACATCAGCAGGCCCCGAGAGATCAAATTAACAAGTGATTCGTGAAGAAATAATCATCACAAGCTAAAGTATCAGCTAACAAATGCATTCCACTCAGCCCGTGAACACAGTTTAAAGTCTTCTGTGGCTCTCCCGTACAATAACCCTGATGATTTGTGCATGGAAGTCCATTCTTGACTTTTCATGACGCTATGTTTAACTAAATAATCGACTGACTGGCGTTTTGGATGGTGTATTCACACTGGTCTTAGACATGTTATACTGTATGTGCTCTGACCTGAACTATGCAAGAGGTCAACCACTAGAGGGAGCAACAGCTTCTCTTTTTAAACTTCCATTCTCTCTACCCCCAGTATTTCTGTCTCTTTCTCTCTCTCACACACACACACACACACACACACACTTTATCATCCTGGCTTTAGCTTCATTGGGACCTGCAATAAAAAATCGGTTTGTTAGACAAAAATAAGAACATTTCAGTGTCTCTTCTACTGACATTAATTCATTTACCTGTTCTGTGGAGCCTCTGTAGTACAGATGAATGTCATGGATGAAACACGTTGCTCTTGTTCACTTGTGGCTGGATGTCGGAGGAAGTTGTTCACACAGTGCAGTTACTGATGGAGAGGCAGGAAGGAGCAGAAAGTCGTGTCACACACATACCGTATCACCATGGCCTCTTCTTTTTCCTGGAGAAATTTGTTCCGTCTGCCTTCATTTCTGTCTCAAAAACCAGTTCTTTCAAGGATTGACTCAGTCGTTTGATTCTCTGCTGTTTGTACAAATGTGCGTGCTGTGTATATGTATGTGTGAGTGCGCGTGCGTAAATACCTGTTTATTTGTCCAGAGAGCCAGTTCTTCAGGCCTATATATAACAAGCTCTCGTCTTTGTGGATAACACTTGTCACAGAAAATTGTCAATTTGGAACGCCAGAGTACAGAGAGGCTGAGAGTCCTGATTGCTGAGCTGGAACAGTCAGACATTTTTTTCTTTACTTCTATCTTCTTTTCCTTCCTTCCTTTCTATATTGTGCCTGTATGTGATATAGAAGTGTATAGAGTTGTTTGTCAGTGCATTGGTCTATAACGCTGAAATGGTTTCTGACCACTCAAGACATTTCCCACCACCCCTCATGTCATTTTTTTCTCAACAGAAATGGCTTTGCTCTGCTGACCTTTATATTGGGCAATACCTACCCGGCAAACTATCAGTTCATTCTGCATGTGTCAGTGGTCTCTCGAGTGTTTGACAGCCATGTTCACTTGACAGCCTGTAGACTCTTAAGACAGCAGCAAAATGAAAAAATACTTTTTTCTTTACTCTCAAAATATAAAAACACATTATTTTAGTTAAAAAAGTGATCAGTGCTGGCTGAATTCTCATTAACCTGCCTGGACATGACTCTATTACAACATTAGATGTTTTGTATCCTTTGTGAACATAATTTATTTCATGTAATGATACTCGTTATATATTTCAGGTGTGTGTGTGTGTGTGTGTGAGGCCTCTGTCCTCTATGTCTGTGTCCTTGTGCAGTGAACCTTCACTGATACCTGAGAAACAGATCCAGCTGCCCCCTAACAGCCGCATCTGGACTTTCACCAGCCTCAGGGCTCGGTGGGGGGGGGGGTTCTGTAAATGTAGGAATTTTTGCAACCTTGGTGGAGTTTACGTTCTACACTAAAAAACAGGACCATTTTTTAGGCTAATTTTAGATCCCGTATATTTAAATTTGGCGTCTTTTAGGCATACATAAAGGATTCAGTACTTCTTCAGCAAAATTTTATTTGCTTTTTAGTTTATTTGCTATCTTACAGATAGTTAGATGAGAAGATAGACACCACTCTAAGCCAGGATATGGTTAGCTTAGCTTAACATAAAGACTGGAAACAGATAGCCTGGCTCTGTCTGAAGGTAACAAAATCCGCCGACCAGCACCTCTAAAGCTCACTAACAACATGTTATATCTTCTTTGTTTAATCCGTACCGAAACCACAATCTAAAAATGACAGTTTGTGGTTTTATGAAAGGTTATGTGCCGAAATATTTCATGGCCGGGAACAGTGACTTCCTGGACTGAAGAAATTGTCCGGCACCCAACCAGCCTTAAAACTTGTTGTTTTTTTAGTTCTCTTTGCACAGAGCCAGGTTTTCTGTTCCCCCGTTTCCAGTCTTTATACTAAGCTAAGCTAACAAGCTGCTGGTTGTAGATTTGTATTTTCTGTGCAATCTTCTCATCTAACTCTCAGCAAGAAGGTGAATAAGGGTATCCCAAAATGTCCAACTATTAATGGGAAGTTTTTACATTGACATTTTAACAAACATGCCCACTGAAAGGATCATGAAAGTTGTTAAACAACAACAGGACAGGGGGTTACATTTGGAGTCTGGTTTTCACATAACAACAGAGCCATGAGGATGACACGTGCCCCCCTTCCCACAGCAGCCGACTGTATTCATCTGTTTGACCTGCTGAAACAAAACAAGACCAACTGTCATATCCCATCATGCATTAGCCATGCTGCAAATGCATGAATCTGCCCCCAGTTATATTCTCTGTGAATGTCATTAAAGAAAAAGCTGCTTCATTTCCCTGCGACTGACTCAAGCCCTGATCCTCCTTTGTACGACCTTCCAACAGTGTTTTAAGGTGAGACAGAGAAAACCATCCTGTGTGTGTGTGCGTGTGTGTGTTGTAAAGCCAGAAACAGACAGCTGACATTTAATGGGATTTCTGGCAGCAGGTGTATTCGAGAGAATCTTATCAAAAGGATGAATTCTTGTTACTTCTTTTCATCCCTCTTGTCTCTCTGTTGAGTGCCAGCTGGACCCACAGTTTGCTGTACACGTAGTTTAACACAATGCAGAAAGCACAAGTTAATACAGAAACGCTGTAATTTGCACGCAACACAACAGAACTGAGCTTCACATTTCTGCTTCTTGAAGGCCACAATTTGAAAAACTCTTGCATTGTGTTTGGGACCTCCACCTCCTTTGTTCACAGTTTGCTTTAACAAGTCTCGAGGATGGATGTGCCGCATTAATTGGACATTTGCATTTGTGGGATTTTAATGAGGCTAATTAGGCCAGTAGATTGAAGTTAAGGCTGCTAGTTTTGCCCAGATACTGAAAAAGGTGTGAAAACTAATCTCAGCTGTGGATAAATGTCCCCTCATCCAAGTCAATACTTTCACCTTTTGAAATGGTTTTCCAGGTTGGATTTGCACTAATTGTGACCGTCTAAGTACTTTTGTTGGAGTACTTTTTGTTGCTGTTCTTCCTCCCATTAACATGTATGGTATTTCAGTTTTAGATCAGCTGAAACAACGAACATAACGTACAAATTTCGACGTCACTAAATTCTACACTTTCAGGCACTCTAGTGTCTTAGGCATTTAAGGCACTGACCATGAACCGGTATGTCTACGGTTCGAGTCCGGCCAGGACCCTTTGTTGCATGTCAATGTCATTCTCCATGTCTCTCTCCCGTCATTTCCTGTCAGTTCTCTACTGTTGCCTCTCTAATAAAGGCACACCCTTCCCAAAAATACTTTGAAAAATCATACCTAGAAGAAATTCATTAAATGTAAGTGTAATGGTAAAGAATGAGCCAGGGTGCAGATTCAGATGAAATGTGATCACAAACAATGTAACAATCTTCAAATGCCATAAACTTGAAAATTAGCGTCTAACTGCCTGCCGTATTTTGTACAGTGTGATGTTGTGTTTTGTCGTCCGTGAGGTGGCTAATCGATCGAAGCATTAGGGAATAGGTAAAAAAGTAAAGATTTATATCTAGTCTGTACTAATTTATGGACTCTCTTTCTATGTTGAGATTGATTGCTCTGAGAACTGATTTGAAATGGATTGCTAACAATTTTGATAATTGTTAATAATTATATTCTGTCCTAGACACCATTAATGTCAGATGACTGTTGGATGTTATCCTAAAGATGGCAGTGTCTTGAAACATTGATCTTTAGAGCTTAAAATAAAAAAGACTTCGTTGGAGATATGAGCATGTGGTTTTCCCTTCTTTCTTTGAAGTCTGCCTGTGAGCCAGCATCCTCACTATAGCTGTCAGTTCTTCTACATTTTAATAGAACCAATTACTTGAATAAGTTTAAACTTAAAAACTGAACCGCAGAACAAAAAATGACTATATATGGTTAATGAAAG
The DNA here is from genome assembly GCA_002120245.1 of Maccullochella peelii. Lineage (NCBI taxonomy): Eukaryota > Metazoa > Chordata > Actinopteri > Centrarchiformes > Percichthyidae > Maccullochella > Maccullochella peelii. The sequence goes on from LKNJ01001937.1 coordinate 6,996, forward strand.
CTTGGAATTATTGCAACATAATATGTAAGCTGACCACAGACTTCTTTAGTGTAAATCCTGACAGACTACACACGCAGAGAAGCCACGACTGGAGCAATTTCATCTGAGTAAACACAAGTCGTGCGTTTGTTGACAGCTGAAATTATTAGGAATGAAGCACATCAGAGAACGCGGTGAGACTCAAAGAGAAAATATGAGAGGCTGACTCAAGAGGAAACACGTAAACAAAAATGGAGACAAGAATGAGCTAAACAGGGACAAGTACCAAAGAGAGGGTCAGGTCTTAAAGAAGTCCTTCACCAGGACATCTCACTCTGTGTTTGCTTCGTCTTCTCTTCTTCGTACTCTATTGTCTCAGCTGTTTTCTACCTTCAAAAACTCGGGCAGGTGAGCTCCCTTCAGCTCGGCTGGATTTCTTGATGTTGCAGCAGGGTTACTTCTTTCTTTTCAGGCTCGTCACTGCTCCTTCTCCTCCGCATTACCTGACTCCTCCGCACATCCACATCTTGACAGCTCTGCTCTGTAGTTCCCTATTTTGAATTTTAAGCAAGTCTCACACCCGTACCATCCATCGGCACTCCCGGCTTCTTTGAGACCCTCCTGTCTCAGCTGTCTCAGCCACTTCTCTGTCACTTGGATGAAGCAGTGAAAACCTGTCTGGTTCCTGCTATATTCAACAAAACATGTTGTGTTAATTTAACACTAGAAAGGCTTGTTGATTGGGCGAAAAACTTGGACACCAATTTGTACAGAATCCTCTTTCTCAAATCACAGTAAAAACACTTTCAAGTTTTCATTTTGAATGGCGTCTGCCTCCTCAGGTTCTATTTATGTGACAAAATCAGCACTTTAAACGGACCGGGCCATCTCTGCAGGTGGTCAACCATGCAGACAGGAGGGAGTATTCAACATGAGGGACAGACAACATGTCGACAGTTCCAGCTGAGTTGCCATCGCGCTGATCAAACGCTTTTCAGTTGTGGATGGTGCTGTAGCTCCTCAGTGTCCACAGGACAGCAGAGCTGCCCCTTAACATGCTATAGCGAGACATGACACTGCAGTCTGGGCTGGAAGTTGTCTCTTGTTATGCTCATGGCTACAGTGTACTATATCTACAAGACTATAGGCTTACATTCAACTATCAACATGTTAGGGTTGCCGCTGTAATAATTGTAGGCCTTTTCAGTGTTCAATTTTAATCAATTTATAAATTTGAAAAAGCATAAATGTATTCATTTGACACTTAGAAAGTCTGAAATTATTACAGTGGCACACTCCAGACTCCATACATATCATGTACAACACCTCTAAACAAGCTTTCCCTCAATCTACGTCATTAAGAGACGGATCAGTCTGAACAATACAGATGCCATCATTATTCCTTTCAAATCATCTTCCTCCTCTGCTGGAATCACACTGCCTGCCTTTAGAAGGACAACTGTGTGACATTTTCACTGCCATTGCGCCCATAGCTGCCCTTTTCCTTCCTCTGGTTTATCAACCTCGTGCATGTGCTCATATGGGACTGACACAGTCCCACTGTTTAAATATTCCAGAGTAAAGTGCATGAGACAAATCATCTTCTGAACTCTCCAGGTGTAATACCCGCAAAAAGGTCATGAAGATGGCTGGGGGAGGGGGCGTGCTGGCGATGGCTTGAAAATGTAAATTCTCTCTGAAAAGTCTTTTTATACACATTCAGCCACAGAATGTCTCTAATAAGGTCAAGTGTATAGAATTTGTACCAAACAAGCCTCTGCGTCTACTCCAAGAGTTATCTGAATAACTTTGATGAGTAAAATCCACATCATTCAGCTAACATGATGCGACAATGTGACTTAGATGCTAAATTTAAACTGGCAGTGTTTTAAAAATGATATGACTTTTGGAAGAAAGATCTTAATTTGACAGAAGATCATACTCATACTTGATTAATAGTAGCATTTTCACTAGTAAGGATATGTAGCTAGCTTGTGTGCAAAGTTTGCCCGAGGGTGGTGCATCAGGAAAGGTTATGGAGAGTCCAAAATGGGAAGTGTTGATGCTCTGGGGAGCATGAATATCCACAGTAAATTTCATGGAACTCTGATACTGGACTGGCACTAAAGAAAAGGTCAGGGGTCGCCAAATCACCCACTAGAAAATGGATCTATACCAATGTTCCAATGACGAACACACAGCTAATCGACATCACCATCCGTAGGCGTGTCGCTAAGCCGGTGTGATTCAGTTATTGAGTGTGGCTTTTCAGCATCACAAGCAGTGACTGCTTTAAAGAACTTTATTCAGCTTAGACCGTCAAATGGGCTGATGGACACGTTAAAGGACGAGCAAAGAATAGTTTATTAGCACACTTGTATTCAAACGCATGCACAAGAGTTCTGCCGTCAGTCATGAGGCCTGATGGGAGAAGCTGTCTGCAGGCTGGAAATGCCACCGTCTCCTCTATTGACAGACAGCAAAAACAGAGAGAGAGCCAGATCGACAGACAGAGGGACGTGGGAGGGAGCAGGGGTGGGTTTGTTTGTGTTGTTGATGTTTGATGAAAATACTGCAGCATTTCATATTTTTGGTAATGGAAACGAGACAGTATGCCCTCATCATTCTACTATCTAGTCCAATGTAGTCTATATATAGCTGCTATAATATCATCTGTACATGTAATGCAACATTAGGTCATTTTTAGAAATGAATAAGCAGACTGTATGAAGTTATTTGGTTAGTAATTCGTTCACTCAGAAAAGTATTTAGCCTATGTTAATTTTGTAGAGCAGTCATTAATTACCATACAGTGGGCAATGCGGGAATCTTGCTATGAATTACTCTGTAGGGCTACAATTAAAAGAAATCAAAGCATCTGTACATTTGTCCCCATTGCAAACACATTTATTGTATATGGTTTGAGTCAAACAGACCCTGGTTAGGATATGAGACAGAACAATCTCCCACAAGAAGGTGGCGTTATCTGAATCTGTCCAATACTTGTTGTTGTAAAGAGTCCAATGTATTCATCTAAAAAAAATTCCAGTTTATAAATATTGCCTCTTCTACAGAGCTCAAAAGTTTAGGAATTAAAATTAAAGACAACATGTGATAAACGCACCTGCTAATTCATTGCCTCGCATCTGGTTAGTGGACTGACACACACTGAAGCTCTGATTCATCTCATGATCTTCACAACGGCTTAACTGAGAGGTCAGAAAAATGTTAACCAGAGCAGGTTAACAAAGTTTATTTCTTTTTTTCCCCTACAATTTAGAGTAATTGCCGTACCAGCTGCCAGCACACACCTGCACAATTACCTGAATGCTGAAATGGCTGAGTGGCGGCAGCACCCACGGGTGAAATTGCTGGAAGGCCATACGTGTCTCACACTATGATCAACTGACAAGACTGTCTGACTCATCAGGCTAAAAAGCTTTTCCTTTAAAAAAAACGCTGTGTGAATAAACTAACTACTCAAAAGGAGGACAAGACAGATTTTATTATGAAAATAATCAGCCTTTTCTAGACGTGCATCTGTAAGTAAAGAATGCATCGATTTGTCCATTTGAACATCTTGATCTCCCCTGTATGTGACACACACTCACATGCACACGCACCAATCAAATGTTCTGCTCCACTGCCAGTTGCCAAGGTCACCAAACCTGCACACCTACTGCTGCCTAAAAGAAAAGAAAAACACTTTATTTTTTCTTTGCTCTTTGTGCTGCAGTCGGGCATTGATCTCTCTGTCTGGCTGACTCTCTTCTCTCTCTGCTCCAGTCCATTTTTCCTCTTCCCTACCCACAAAGAGGTAGACAGAAATAAAGCGGCCTATTCTCAGAAATCTCCAAAGGAAGTGCTCACTCTCTCTCTTAAACCATGGAGCTGTGACTTCAAAGCCACTCTCTAAAAATGGGGGAATAAAAAGCACTCGATATGGCCCCTACCCGGCGTAGTGGGGTTGTTTTGTGAAGGAACCAACATGCTGAGTAACCTGTACAGTCCAAAAAGCTGGTTCTTTTGATTCAGCTCTGGCTTATTATTATTCTTTTCCATTGACACCCATGGCCTTCTATTTCCAGGGATACAAAAGCAATGAAATATGAACTGTTCCCAGATGTTTCACTGCCGATTTCAACTCCAGTTCGCCACAAAAGTGCCACAGTGAGATCAAAGTCTGATTTTCAGCTACAACTTTTGACACAGACGCAAAGTGCTCTTTCATTCATACATTTTCTTCATTAAAGCCTTCAGAAAATGTAAATACCTTCCAGTATTCAAACAGTTTCACTTCCTCGGCTTCAACCTTTTTGACCAACAGATTTGTGCCAAAAACAGTTATTTCATTCAACCATAAATGAAGCAGTTGGTGTTTATTGTATGTGGTTCGTATCATTTATACATTTACATATGAGTATAAAGCCAAATGAGTGTAAACATAAGCTGCTACAAAACTGACCACGCTTGTAGACAAAGGGAGTTAATAATTTGCGTTATTACAAATATCAGTTGGATTTGTAATATGATTTTCATACAAAATAAATCAAATTCAACCTATTCCTGCATGATTTGTTTTTTAAAATGAAAAATCTAAACACATATCTATTGCACTGTGAATTTTAACATTTAAGCCTAAAACTCCAAGAAAGAAACGCAAATAAAAGGTGTTAGAAATGCAGAAAAGAAGCACACACTGTGAGTGAAATTCACTGTAGACTTAACCAACCCCAGCCCTAGAATTTGTTTGAGCCTCTTATTAGTGAGTTGAGAGCTAATGAGGCAGCTTAATAATAAAAGACTTGAATATCCCAACTTATAATACGATATTGGTTTGTGTGTTTGTCAGATGAGAGCCAGCCAGGGAAATCAGATTCATATGAAATGCAATATTTATGAATTCTGATATTTAAGGCTTCTTTCTAACTTCAATATTAAACCTGCTGAGGTGCCCTTCAAAATCTTGTAATAATCCACTCCTCCTTTTCTCTGTTCTCCCCATCCGTCTGTCTAATTATATGACTTGACACAAAGATGTCCCAACACAACGCTGATCCACACTCTGACAGTTTAGTAGTTTAAAGGAACATTTCCTCAGTTAATGTTCACATATGTAATAAAGGCCGTGCTCAGGGTCATCTGGCAATAAACCTGGCTAAACTTTGCCACAATGTGATTTAACGTCATCCAGCAAGGCGCTGCGTTGGCCAATCAAATACGTTCTAGTGCACATGTCTGGTAGATTACTTTGAAGTAATGGCTAACCTTAATTGTTTTTGATAGCCAAACAAATTTGCAAATATTAGTGCAGTATTTATTATTTTAAATACTCAAGTCCTCCTAACTAAATTACAAAATATGTGGTCATTATTGCCTTCCAACATGGCTCGTTTGAATGTTTTCGGATCCTGCGCTTTTGTCGGCAGGACTTCATTGTTACATAAAATAAAAATTGTACTTACAATATGACTGTTTTCTAAGGTTTGGTCAGGTTTAGGCACGCTATGTAAAAATAGTTTGTTTTAGACATTTAAACAAAAGACAATGCAGCCTTTTTTCCTGATAAGGACAGTCTCTGAATACCTAGGGTTTATCACTAATCCACATGTTAAAGGACACACCCAATGTTAACCCAGGGATATTAGAGCCCAGGGTTAAATCTGGGATAACACTGCCTGCTTTCGTTATAGCACTCAATAATCCCTAAAATTTAACAAAAATGATGCTTTGAAAGTCGGTTCACTACTGAACTGAGTGAAACACAGTGCTCATGCCAAAGTTAAAAAGATCCTTGATGATATTTACACTTGTGGTTTCTTTTATTCTGGCTATACAGCTCACTACTTTGAATACATTCTGCCATTTTGATCACATTTAGATCCGACTGAATGCGCTGAATCTGTGCGGTGGTCAAGCTAAACATGATGCTGCTCCACAGAGACGATAAGTGACGCAGCGGTGTGAAGTGGACGTCATTACTGTGAAAACCGCCCCATGACTCATGGCTTTGTGTGTGTGTGTGTGTGTGTGTGTGTGTGTGCCTGCAACAGCAGGTGAAACCTAAATCTTGGGGATTGGATGAGTAAATACAACTGTCTGTGTGGTGACATGCAGAAATTCTGTGCTATCATATACTCTACTACATGTTAATGTAAAGGAAATGTCACATTTTAATTACATTCCCTGCAGTAGTATACAGTAAAATATAATTTCATGATGTACGAAGTGTGGATGCATAATAGAGATTTTATTCATAAAGTTTAAATTTAATGTGCAAAAAGCACACTCCTTGCATTGTGCTCCATATGGAATAACAAGGCAAGATTTTCTAGACTATCTCTTTCTGTTCTGCCCATCTCTTGCGCTATTTTTCAGTCCACTGCTCCTCATTTGCATGACAGTTGAGAACAATATTGCCAAAGCAGCGAGACAAAGGCTCTCCCTGTCTTTAATTTTGTTCTCTTTTCTCTCTTTCAGAGCCTCTCAGATAATAAAATGTTTCACAGTCATCAAAGTGTGTCAGACAGACACACTGCTGCCAAAGCTCTGTACAGAATAAAACCAGCAACAGCCTTGATCACATTTGTTAACAATGCTCGTTACAATGCCTTGATGTCATGTAAAAACATCATACTTCCAATTAAAAGTTGCATTAATCAGTTGTTCTTATATTAATGAATGAATTACATGTACTGTGAAAGGGGTCACCGAGAATTATCACCCAACTCTGCAGCTCTACAAAGCATTTTGGCTGAATATTGGACATTCATCAGGTGGATGAAAGCACAGCTCCAAATAAGAGATTGTCATCACCAGAAAACCAGCAGTAATGCCAAAATTGCAAAAAATGATAAATAATGCAATGAGAAGGGGAGACTAACCACAAGTATCATAAAGAATTAAAGCCGAATTCATTTTTTGTCCACCTGGGGGCAGCAGAGCCAGCTGAAAACAAAACGCTGAATTAATATCTTATAAAGTGTTAGAAAACAGTTGCCATTTTACACATCCAGCTGTCACAGTACATTAGCATTTATTTTTGAGTCATTTTTCTGGCCATCTGAGGAATGTAAATCCAATATTCACTCTTCTTTTAGGGAAATATCTGGTCAACGCAGTGGAACATTTATCCACTAAAGAGCCAGATAGTTGCTGACTTTGTCTGTCTGCTGTTTAGTGCTGGGCAGGGAGTGTACAGTGGGTTAATCGTTCCTTTTAGCTTGAAAACAGCTGCTGGAAACGCCATTGACGAGAGCAGTGAGCGAATCAAAACAAAGTTGTTTGGGCTGTAAAACCAAAACAATGAGCTGAAAGATGCTGAAATGCTTCATAGAGCTCAGGGGAAACTGCAGAGTTGAGTTTTCATTATCTGTGGGTTCATTACTCCAAGTGATCTTTTTCACATTACACGTATAGTCAATTGATCCATTGTTAATATAAAAATACTGATTACTGCAGCTTTAAGTTTGAAGCACTTTTAAAGATTTAATGCTTGAAAGATGGCTGCCAAACACATCAATCAAATAGGTTAATAATTTCCATAGTAACCAGTGTAGAACCGACCAGTTCAACAATAAATATTGTCAACCTTGTCATTGTCCTCTCTCCAAGCTGGAGGAGATAGATTTGTTTCTTCTCAATCCAACATCAGTGCGCGCACACACACACACACACACGGCACTTCACCCCCTCTCCTTTCATCTATGATGCTTTCTTGGTTGCCATGGTAGCCAACGAGTACTGTATCTCTGGTGCCAGGCAGAAATGGGCTCTGATTGGTTAATCAGTATTCATACTGCATGTTAGCTTGACTGGATGCTGCTCTGCCCTACTCTGTGTGTGTGTGTGTGTGTGTGTGTGTGTGTGTGTGTCCATCAAATGTCACTTACCACCTGAGAGATAAATTATTCCTTTCTCTCCTCCCGCCTTCAGGTTTCTCTTTCTTCATTAACCTTTTCTTCCCTTTCCTGGTGTTGTGAAGAAGAAGAGAGAGGGAGGAGTGAAGAACTAAGGGAGGGTTATGATGAGAGGAGTAGAAGAAGAATAGAAGGAGATGGGGAGAGGAAAAGAGGAGCAAGCACAAGAGAGGGGGGTCAAAGAGGAAGGAGCGAGCAAGGAGAAGAGATGAAGAAGAATGAGTGACAGCAACAGTATGACGTGTGTCACCCTGATGACTCTGACCTCTGACCTTCATCTATACAGGAGGTTTAGGTTGTGAATTGGAGCCTGATTTTGAATTCTAATGAGTCATTTGGATCAAATTTTATAGAAATACGCATCAATACATCCCATGATAATGATAATGAGACATAAAAGCAGTAACTACAATAGAGTGTGTGTGTGTGTGCGTGGGGGGGTGTCAAGCTACATGCTGCACTGCTTTCTTTTAGTTTCACAGTTGTTGACAGTTTGGAGATACAAGGTTTTCACATGATAGCAGCAGTGAGGGACATTGTAGCTTTAAGTGGCCATGATTACTATGATCTATGACGCATGCTTTTGTGTGCATGTGCATACAAGTGTGTGTGTGTGTGTGTATGTATGTATGTATGTGTGTGTGTGTGTGTGTGTGTGCATGCGCTTGTGGCAGATAAGAGACCAAAAATCCAAAGTCAATGCTGTTTTAATGAAATTAAGCAAAAATACGGGGAAACCGAAACATTTTGTGCTACGTGATAACAAAATGTCATTTGTCGGCTATAATTGGCTGCTTTTTAATAAGAGATTACTGTTCAGCCATTTGGCTTTGTGCATAATGGAGTTTTAGTTTAGCTGGTGGCCAAAGTGATCTCACTTGTTAGGAGCCAAACAGGGCCGTAAAATACAGAGGTCATGAGTTCAAATTTCACCAGCAGTACACCACCCACCTAGGATTTTTTAAAATACTTATTTTTTGGCATTTTCACCTTTTCTGGACAGTCAACATATGAATAACCATCAAGAAACAATGGCTTTTCCTGAGATACATTTTTACCAGTATAGAGTTGTAAGAAACATCTATAATGGAGCCCTAGAAGCCCCAAAAAGTAACAATATATACTTTGACAAAACAATACCAACTAGAAATCCAAGTGTTTCCCTTGGGCTTTTGATCGTATCACACGGTCTTCATCGTCATCTTGTCAAAAATGAACTTTAATGCTAAACCCCTATGTGTTCAGACAGGATTAAAAAACAATTGTCTCAGCTGACAAAAGGACTACACAGATCTAGACCCTGTCATTTACTTCATCCATGATTACACCATCTGGAGAGGATGCATGGGTATATGATGGATATTTACACAGAGGAAGATAACGACTTACAAAAGCTCCATGATAAAGCCTATACAATATTTAAATCGGATAGGATACATGAGCATGGAAGAACTACAAATGAGCAGCTGAAGCTATTCTTAACATCACTTTCCTCACATTGAAGTAGTCTGATTGAATTTGTCTGCAGAGTGATAAATCACATGAGTGCAGTGCAATGACAAAGTATGAAAGCAAAAACCCAAATTCATGCAGGTGGCTTCTGATCTCACCATGAATGGAATGACAAAATGTCACTGTGCACATGATAACAGAACCAATGGTGAAACAAAATGACAAAGACTAACAGAAGAAAGACTTACTGAGGTAAAATAACTGAGGCATGATGCAGGAAATAAAATCATGACGAAGTGATAAGAAAAGTAGGTAGCATGAGAACAATCTTCATCAGCAGCATTGCAGATATAATTAAAGTTACAGGTCTTTCCTAAGCCCCTTCTTGCTAATTAAACACCATGTTGCCCTTCAAAGTACACCTAACTGACATTCAATTTACATATGCAAATTTGAATTACCATCCACCTAATTACAGTATTTGCTGGTTCATCTGTCATTTAAAGGAGGCCAGTCAATGCGATGTGTGTGTGTGTGTGTGTGTGTGAGTGTGTGCATGTTTCTTCCTGCCTGTCAACCCGTCTGAATGTGTCTGCCGAGCTGTCTCCGTAGCTCTCTCTATACATATCTGCCTGATAACGGAGCTGTTTAATTATGCTTCTGTCATACTTCGCTGTGGTGGAAACTGAGCAAAGAGCATTTTGACCAGGGAAACCAGTGTTTGGTTTTGTGAATTATCCGAGTCATCACCTCAGGTCTTCAATGGTTCCTCACCTCTGAATCGCTGCCCACGTGTCCATTTTGTTCAGCAATTCAAATGGATGAATCAAGTGGACGTAAATGGCAATTAAGTCTGATTATCAGGCTAGCTGAGGTCACCAGTTGGAGACTCATTTGCTGACACGTGCGAAAATAAAACGTCAAGAGGTGCACAGTTTCTTCTCAGACTTGGTGTGCTTTGCTCCTGTGTGAAATTTTGGCACACTAGTCTCACATTTTGCATCAGAACTTCAGTTCAGGTGTGTAACAGCTTTAAAACTCAATAGCAATTAAAATGATTTAATGGCCTGAATGCAGCTCCTGCATTGATACCTATTATTGAGGGGCCCTGTTAAAATCTAGTTTTAATACCTTTATTTTGTTATATTAGAAGGGCAGATTCTAAAATAAATGACTGAAATTACCACAAACTAACTGAAACACAGCAAGCCTGGGGCAGGTAGTATCACAGCATACTGTTTGGTTTCTGGGGCTCAAGGCAAAATATAATGTAGCTGCTGAGTGTGGTCTGCTAGGCGCACTCAGGATAAATGCACAGTGGAGTGAGAGTGAGTAGACAGCTCTTTTTACTCGTGTGCCTTTACCTGGTTACATGGCCTGTCTGTCGTTCTCTATGTCGCTTTCTCCTTTGCGTTGATTTGTACCACGGTGTAGTTAACAGGATGATATATGCATGTACAGCCAGATACTGATGAAATACTCCTAGAGAGCTTACGAAAACTTATATTTCTGCTTAAAACAACACAAAACTACTCACTAACTGACAATGGCATTTACTTTGTAGGGATTTATTTAGTTAAATGTCTGAGTTTAAGTTACTGTACAAGCAGCTGAATAGTCTACTGTCCTTTTGCTAAGCAAAGTCAGCCACTTAGTGCACGTTTTCTGCTGCTGAAATGGCTGATAATACAGCCTGCCCTTCGGTCAACACAAAGGATGAATGGACTTTATTGAAGGGACCATCAGGTGTTTATGAGTGTGTGTGTGTGTGTGTGTGTGTGTGATACTGGTAGGTGGGCATTGTAAACATATAAGTGAGAGTGCTAATGTTGAACGGATGATATCTATTAATTAGTTAATATAGAGATAAATGGATGAGATTGAAATGTGCAGTAAATCAATCAATCAATCAGTCCAGTCACACTTCCTTTCTATAAATCCTTTATTCAATATTGTTGTTTTCTGTGTGTATACAATGGATTGGACACAAACTGTACAGTGCAGACAAACTGTTTGCATAATATGTATGTAAAGGTAACTGTACATTTACTGACAGAGTTGTCTCCTTTAAGGTTAGCGCCAGTGACATTTTGCTTTAGGCTCATAGCTAGCATGGTTTGCACTAGCAAGATACAGCAGGTTGTGTATAAATCTATGACTTTATTTGATGTGTCATCTTTACATAGCTTGCATGCTAATTTTATCTGCACACATAACTTGCTGAGCTCAATCCATCATTGTTAAAAGAAGCAGCAAAGGATATCAAGCAATTACTTGTTCCTGTTTTTCGCTGTATAATTTCCCTGCTCTCAGAAATAAATACTGATGCTCTGCTGAAAGTGTTCCACATAAGACATGCATTAGTGTAACAATGTTAGTAATATGAAGTAATTTTGATTAATTCTTCCTTTGCTCCATTATTGCAATGATGGATTATGCTTCAAAAACGATATGTCTCTGCAAGTTGTTTCTGACGCCACTGGGAACCAAATGTATAAGATTTGAAAGTATAAATGAAACAAATATCAGAAGTGGTCGCGACATCTGTACCAGTGCAAACCAATGGCAGAAATGAGCCAGACGCAACGTTGTACTGGTGTTACTCTGTAAATGTTTGTTTTGTTTTGATAACACATTTCCTACATTACCACATGCATTAGTCCCAGTCATCTTTCCTCTTTTGAAAACCATGCAACAAGTGGGAAACAGTCCAAACAGGGGAGGAGGAGGAGGAGGAGGAGGAGGAGAAGGAGGAGAAAATAGGAGGTGGGAATAAGTTCTCTGGCTGCATGATTACAAAACGAGCAGTGAGCGAAAGCTAGCATAGTTACAGTGAACAGAAGATTGGGGATCAAAGGATAATTGAAAAGTAAAATAGTATGAAGAGTGTGTCTGCTGTGTGTGTGAGTGTCTGGAGAAAGAAACAGCTGGGAGGAGAGCGCATTTACTGTCTCATTTCAGATTCAGATGTAATAAGGCAGTCTTTTGTAAGAGGAATAAAGTGGAACAGAAAAAAGAAAACAGCAAAGAAAACCTGAGGGAGACAAGATACATCATGAGTACAGTGCTAACCATTACATGTCCCTGTGTCTCTAAAGTGCACCTGTACTGCAGTGGTCAGGTCACAAAAGCCTTTTTTGTCCTATTATGTCTCGTCTTGTGTCCATTTGTGCCTTCTGATTTCAGAGCTACAGTTCATGCAGGACAAAGTAAGATGGCTACATGTGTACCTGCCATGAGAACATGAGTGGTACTCGTTTGTCTAAATTAAAAGTGACCCAGGTTGTTGTGATTGCTCACTTCTAATTAAATCCGCTGCTCTCTTCCTGCGCAGAGCCCGCTGTTACATATCTCATAATTGTAGCTGTGGTACCTGGCTAACCACCAGTGGAGAGAAATCTCTCAGGAGACGCTGACAGTAATTGCGCCTTCGTTGTTTGAACCAGGAACTGTGATTACCAGTCTGGAAACACTATTGTAGTAGTGTCTTTGGTCAGTAGCCAGGAAACCAGGCCATTTTTCTCCAGGCCTCAACCATCATTAACTCTTGAGCATGTGCCACAGATCTTGAATAGTTGCTTTTACAGGATGTGAACCCTACTGCTAACAAGCAGACCCTCTCTGAACGGAGGAAGATTTGGTTCCCTTGCTAAGTCCATCTTTTTCCAATGCTGCTTAGCTGCTTGATAATTATTCAATGAATAGCAGTTGCTGTCCTCAAGTCTTTTAACCGATTGTATCTCCTAATGGTTGCTCAGAAAAGTACAAAAACATTGTCCTCTATATACTATCATTAAAGTGGCTTCTTGGAAAGGTTCTGCTTAGACACACGCAGTTGAGACAGCACAACATACATAAAAAAACTAAAGAGGAAGTTTACAGACCTGATTGTCAGGGTTTTTTTTTTCCACTGTTTTGCTAGTAACCCCTAGTGTGACACAACAAGTAGTCAATAAATGTTACATCCACATTTCTTTGACGTGAGACAAACACAACACCGGTCAAAGACGTCTTCCTCATCACCATCACCCCACTTTGCTCTTCAAGTAAACTTAAGTTAGGACAGAGCTGAAGTCAAGCGACTTTGAGGATTTGGAAATCTTGGGTAAACCCAGCTGGAACCCAGGAAAGCTAAACATTTAGCATAAATCTTCAGCCACCCTGGATCTCACATCTTGAGCTTGAGATGAGAGGCACTCACATAGCAAGAATCTACAGAACTACCCAGCAAAAATAACACTTTCTGATGATCCAACAGCAGCAATACATTTCACGTGTACTTGCAGATTTTCAGCATCAAGATTACAGTTTGGTGATATAGAAACTTAAAATGCTAAACTTTTTGTAATTGGTCATCTTAAATGTTTTCTTTCAATACAGTACAGTTAAGGATGGGCACATTAGACTAGATACGTTCACGTAATGTGAGCTAGTCAGCCACACATATTCGAACACGGAGGCAAGTAACAGCTAATGAGATCAGAGAAAGAGAGAAAATGTGTATGTGAGGAACAAATCTGAGAAATGCCAATTAGAAACACTGTGAGCTGTCTAGTATTTTCACAGTCTCTTCAGTTGCGGCGTGCATCCTCTGTACAACACAGCGGGACAACATTAAACACGTTGGAGCAGCTTCACTTGGCTGCAGCAGTGCAGCGTTTCACCTGCTACACAGACACACACCTGTTGCTGAGGCTGCGGGTGCAGCTGATTCGGGCTGGTGCTAGTTTCATGTCGGAACAGCTGTGAGGATTAATCATACAGCCTTGTTTGCTCTGTCTTGTTTCTTTGTAGTTTTGGTAACGTCAGTGGAGGTCATTCAGCGATCTGATTAAAATGCAAAGTGGTTATTTTGCCAAAAATTGGGATTCAACGCAAGAGAGCTGCACAGTTTCTGTTTCTTAGTTTTATTCATTAGCATGTGTCTGTCGTGCCTCATTGTCACTGACACTAATATGAAGTGTGGGATCACAGTATTAATATCTCCTCAGTAATATGAATTTGGAGGAGTTAATTGGCGTCTAGTCTTGCTGTCTAAAGAAAGACGAGTAAACAGAAAGCCTGGACCAGAAGCCCAGAACAGATTGGTGCCATGTTGACTGTCACAGTGAGAGGGCAAAGTATGGGAATCTATTTGGTTTAATTTCATTTCAAGGCATTCGATTTTCTGCCTTGTAGTTCTTCACGTTTCACACAAACCCACATTTCACTAGTTTGATTGGACAGTGGTACCAATGTGTGCTATTTGTTTTTGGTGGTTTTCATTGTTTTCTACAGAAACCACATTTCTAATACTTTTTTTAGTAACTTCACCTGATTTTATAGGCCACTGTGCATGCTAATTTAAAGCCACTATGTGTAGTAGTGTATGTGTAGTAGTTTTTTCTGGACTTTATGGTTCATACTCATATGTCTAAGACCACTCGGATCTTAGACATACTATATATTTACTCAAGGACTGTATTTAAGTACAATTTTGAGGTACTTTACTTGAGTATTTCCATGTTATGCTACTTTATACTTCTACTCCACAACATGTCCACTACATTTATTTAAAGTTATAGTTATTCGTTACTTTGCAGATTAAGAGTTTACATATTTTATATTATTATATCTATGAGTTGTTAGCAAGAGTGATTTCCCCTTTTTAAACTTCTCAGATGTTTCATTTAAATACTGTTTGAGGCCCAGAGGTCAAATTATCCAATATTTCACAAAAACAACAACGATTAGAGGAAAGTCCAAAAAAGGATTATACATTTGTGTAGCAGAACTTTGTTTTTTCCTTTTTTCCCACCCCATTAATCATCTCACAACCCCTCAGATTTATCTGGTGGCCCTTTGGAGGGGCCCGACCCCTGGGTTGGGAACTAAAGTATTGAACTGTACATAAAGTAGTTAAATTAAGCTCCACCTCGACTAGCTACAGTAAAACAGTGAACAGTAAAATGGTTCCTGCACATAATAATGTATAATGATATGTCAGTCACAGCGGCCATTTTCCTGCAGAACGAGTTACTTTTGATACGTTAAGTACATTTTGCTGATGATCCCTGCATACTTTTCTTTGTAAAAGATCAGAGTACTTCTTACACCACTGCCTGACCGGCGGCAATACAACACGACCACACCTGATTAGACGGAGTGTGGGTTCTTTGGAACCAAGCGGACCCGTGAAGACCTGTAGTCTTCGGGTCTGGGTCGGATCTATTGGAGGGGAGTGGTGTGTATTGGGGCCTACCACAGTGCCTTTTTTGAAAGTACCACTGGGCAGTAAAGGCGAAAATTTTCAAAGTCTACACATAGTGGCTTTAACATCATTTACCCTGTTAAAGCTTACCCTCATTGCTACCTTTAATTTCAAGTACTTGGGAAGGCAGCAGAATTAAAATGTACTACTTTCTACCCTCTTGAGGTTTGACCCTCCCTCTTTTAAACCTCAATCTACAATATCTGCTACTCCATGTAAACACTGACTGCTACCATGCTGCTTGGACACCAGCATGCCTCCTGTACACTCCATGTTGCTACAAACAGGGAATTTGTAGAAATCATTCTGGTTTCAGCACTCAGCTATACACTAATTTGAGCAACTTGATGCCAAAACTCTTCATTTGACACGTCAGTTGATCTCCTCCTCTCCTGAGCTACACTTGTGTCAGCGACGTGGAAATCATAGCATTCGTAAAGGGACGGATAAAAAAAAAAACTTCGACAGAGAGGTAGAAACTAAAATTGGTTTTGTGTCTGTACAACAATGTAGCTTGATAATCACTAGTGCTCTCTGTGTGCAGAATAATAAACCACATAACAAATAGATAATAAAGGAATATTGAAAAGACAAACATGCTTTAAGCTATGTGGTGTCAAATAAGAAGTCTTTATAACAGCTATATGATCAGTATGAAGTGTTTGCCCTGTGTGTAATGCACAAGTACATTTCATTGTAAGCTTTGTAGAGAATGTCCTGTTCCAAATCTTAATTGATCAATGACTAAGTATCCTCAGAACCATCAGTGATTGGTGTTTAAAGTGTTCTCTTTGCCCGATGTTTGCTGATGTTTTTAATCTGTCCTTTATTTGCTCAAAGATCGAATCCAAGTGGTCGATTTTTGAGAGTGTGTGTGTGTGTCTGTAGCCACCAGCAAGCAAGCATACCTGGCAACAGAAAACGGTACTATCAGGAGGGGAAGAAGGGGCCTCATTCTTACAGATTGTCACAGAAAAATACCGGTGAAGACGACATTTTTTTTTTTTTCAGTTTTTTTTTTTTGTTTGTTTGTTTTGTTTATATTTTTAAGGAGTCATTTTGTCTCCCACATGAGGGCATGCCACTGTCCCAGTTCAAAAATGTCTGGCTGGCATTGGCCTGACTTTACGGTCTTCATCCTCCTCTTCCCCCCGCCACCAGCCGCAGTGCTCTGTCCCTGCCCCACAACACTGGATCCGTCCAATAGGGAGAGAGGTGAGGCGGGACGTGTGGCCCCACTGCTGACCAGTCAGAACTTGAGCTGTTGTTTGTTATGTTACCTTTTGTTGCAGTTTTTGTTTTTTGAGAGCGCAGCAGTGGGGCGAGTCTCTGGCTTTTCCTGGCCTCTGGTTGGCCAGGGGAGGGTAAAAAGGGGGGCGGGGTTATGTCTCCTCCTTGTCGGGTTTGTTGACTGGTTTGCCGCCATTCATGATCACTGGTTCGCTGGTTGTGCTTTTGGAAGGCGGGCCCCCGGCGAGTTTAGGCACCGCTTCCCCTACATCGTGCAATGAAGGCTCTCGGTACATCGCAACTGAAGGAGTGGAGGAAGAAAAGACGGGGGAGGAGGACAAGATGAGGAAAGAAAGGAAGGAGGAGGAGAGATGAAGGAGATACAGTAACGTTGGGAAAAGAAGAGATGAAGAAAAGGATACGAAATTGATGAAAGAAAGAGGAGGGAAGAGCAGAAGAGAGGTAAAAGAAAGTATACAGGAGGAGAAAGGGAGGGATGGGAGGACGGAGTAAGGAGGAAAAGGTGTGTCTTTACTCTATATTCCAATAAAACTAAAAGAAAGAATAAAACTAAACATCTGCAAACAAAGGAAATCTGGTCTAAAACCAAAAATGAAATAAAAAGAAAAGAAAAGCCAGAGGAATTAACCCTGGTTCATGTGTGTATAAATGTATGTTACCTTCTATAGGTTTAGGCAGGAAGTGTGCAGCTGGTTTGGTCTTTTTGACCCTGTTGCCTTTCATGGCCTGTCCCTCCTTATTGAGACCCAGAAACCAGGCCCGGCCCGACTCCTTCTGTCTGTACAGCATTGAGCTGTAGATCACATAGTAGTTCTCAAACACCGACTCCTTAAACTTACACTCCGCTGTAAACAGTTCCTGAGGAGACAGAGACAGGAAGACATATCGGTCATATTATTATATCAATATTATTCAACTGCAGCTACAAATCTGTTGTATGTCATTCAGATGTACTGAATATTTTCACTTTTATTTGTTGTACTGTTATACATGAGAGAAAACATTTGACACGTGACAAACATTCAGTTTTTTTTCCAATGAAAGACTTAATACTGAATGCTGTTTATTTTAGACAGTTACTCTATGACAAAATGAACTGATGAAGTAGTATATTAGCAGCAGTCCACAGGACACTTATTAATGACTTTATTTACAAAATACAAAAGGCAATTAAAATTAATAGAAAAAAAACTTACAAACAGAACATTTTCTCTCTATATATGCCAATATGTCCATCAATATATTGGCGTGAATGTTGGCAGATGTGTAAACAAATGAATACTTTACTGGCTTTACTGGCTAAATGTAAGTGTGACTTTAATTTTTCTACATTCAGGTTTAATACAGTTTTATATTATGTGTTTTTAAATGTAGTATTGATATTGTATCGGCCTCAAAAATCCACGATTGGTCAGGTTCACCCATCAAAAGAAATCCTCTGACACAAAACTAAAATGATTCCTCTGGTCAGACATCTGATAAAAGAAATATTGAAACCATATTGACCAGCCAGACAGGGAGGGGCAGCACAACGCTGACTGAGTGAAGTATTGCTCTAACCCATTTCCTTCTCCCCTGACACGCTCTCTGCATGCACCACAAACTAAACAGATAAAAAAGCAGATTGATTTTGGTGACACGAAGCCCCAAAAGATCTCAACCCTCCCGCCCACATCTGCCCTACTGTTACGTGTCGAAACTTTTTCCACGGTTGCTGGCGCCTCAGCCGAGCATATTTCAGCACAGAATCAAGGTGTTATTTTTACTGGGGAAAAAGAACGTCTCTCCCTGGTGTCCGCTTGCACTACTGAGTCACAGCAAGTAAAAGTCAGCCTGACATAAAACATTCTTCTTCTGGGGAGGTCAGAATCAAGACAGTCTGAGGAGTCAGGCTCCAAAAAGTCTGATTACTTATCAGCAAACTGGAATTTTTCGAGCAATAGTTACTTTCAATCAAGAAGCTGAAGCTTAGCACAGTGATATATGATATTTAGTAGAAAGTTTCTACTGTTTTCTTGTATATGATGCCAACACAGCATGAGATCAGTCTTGGATAACAAGCTTCGCTATTAGGGCTGCAGCGAATGATTATAAACTAAGATGACAAAGAATATTTTGCATTTTTGCAAATTCATTTTCTGTCTATCAATTTATCAACTAATTGAGCAATTGTTTAGGCAATTGTTTCCCATAGTTCTGACATTTAAGTGTCTTCACTCAGCCAATGTGGGAAAAGCAGTCATCAAACCAGATCAGAACAGTTTCCCCTTTATAGTAAATGCAGTTTATTGTCATGTCCTCTTAATATTTGGTTAAAATTAAAATAAGATCCAATAATCCTTGCGAGAAAATGTGATTATTTTTTAGGCAACACACCAAAACCCAAGTGATAATTACAACACTAAGATTACTTGGCAATATAAGAAATAAAAGCAAAATAATAACAGTAAAACATACTGAGACAGAGAAATACAGTATGTACAACAGCAGTATAGAGAGATATTTGGTTTTTATCAATTCCTCTTTAGCCGCTAGATGTTCCACTTTCTGCACCAGCTCGTCTCTAACTTGGTCTGACTGCCATTTGGTACTTGGCAGGTGGGTGGGTTAACATCTGCTGCGGCTGGAAGTGAAAGAAGTTTGGGCACTGAAAACCAAAACAATGAGCTAAAAGAGGCTAAAAAGAAAAGCTTCATAGAGCTGAGGGGAACTGCAGAGTTGTTGATAACTCTCTCTGGGTTTCTCACTATGAGAAGCACCTTTCACGTTAAACACGTGATTGATCCATTGTTAGCATAAAAAAATATTGATTAATGCAGTTTTAACTATCCCCGTTTGAATTACTGTAATATTGCGTCACTATTATCTCATTATCTTCCCAGGGCAACATTTTTAATAAACCCCAATTTCAAGAAGGAACTCTCATAATCATTTAGCATACAATAACTGACACATTTTCTCACTGAGACAATTGCTGAGGAAATGAAAAAATAGTGTTAATAAACTGCCACTCATATGTCTGAGGAGGCTCCTGCCAACCCAAACAATCACCCACGATGTCCCCAGACCCCAGACTGAGAAGTGTTTGTCTAGACCAACTCTTATTGGTTGTTGTGGGCCTCTTGCCAGAGCCACAGACACATTGTCATTCAGCTCAGGTCTGTCGGTCCGAGTCTCATAGCAACATGAGGAAGAGAGGCGACACTGTAGCCGTGGCAACCAACCAGCGCTGAGAGGGAGGGGTCAATGGGTGGGTGTGTATGTGTGGAGGGGGGGCTGCAAGAGCGTGCGACAGAGAAATACACACACACACCACACACACACTTGCATTGGTAATTTAACATATAATGTGCCACATCTCGTGCTCTACCACACCCGCTCATGCTAAGATAGGAGGACACTTATTAAAGGCAGGGCTGGGTGGCACCAATATACAGCTGCGAGGGATCAGACACCGGCGCGCACACACACACACACACACACACACACTTGTGGCTCTAGGGGATGAATGGAGGGAGGTGCAGGAGGGCTAGCTGGGATATGAAATGTGACTAAATGAACAAGACAGGTTATGATGAATGAATGCTCTATTTATTGGCAATGTCAGTGACACACAAACACAAATACACCACCACAAATCATATGGTCTCCTTTGGTAACCATGGTTTTGATTTGTATTAACAGTGTCCTCTGTAGAGCTTAATATTTTTTATTCCTGAATTAATTTAACTTAATAATATATATTTAGTCTTGACCTGCAACCCACATTCATTATGCATTTGTTAAGGAGGATGATCTCTGCTCATGTGCAGAGAACGGTGCCAGACACTTATTAACATTGGTCAGAGAGGTCATACATCATTTAATGCTGCTTTTAAAATAAAAGATGTTTGATGTTGCGCCGTCTCCCAGCCTCATCTGAAGACATTTAGTCCCCGGGTGTGTATTCAGAGAGAAAAAGTGAACTACAAAAATCACTTCAGATGAAAACCTCACCCTTACAGGTGAGTCACTTTAACAACACTGCCTGCCTGAATGTGTTTCTGTCGTCATTTCTTAATAGCTGTGTTCACAAGCAGCCCACAGAAAAAAGACGGGGAGAAAGAATGAATGAAAGAAAATGGAGGGTGGGGTGGGGGTGGTGGGAAATTGGGACATGAAGGAGAGGAGAGAGAATAAATCACCCAGTGAGGAGGACGACGCCTCCTGATTGGAAAAACAGCAGGGAATTCTCTCTCTCTCTCCCTTCTCTTATCTTAGCATTTCTCTCATCACTCTTTTTTCCCCCCTCGCTCTGTCACTTCTCTGTGCTCTGCAGAGATTTAGTGGAAGTGAACACACTGCACACATGCATGCACGTTGTTATCTTCTGATTTACGCACACATACATTCATGCATCATAGCCTGAATAGCAGCTGTTTTTCAGACAGCCATAATCAGATAGAGAGAAGCCCATTACCATGTTAAACATCCTGCTTCAAAACATACTAAATTGATACAGGCAGCACTTTGTCCCTTGTCCATTAAAGGCCTAAAAATAAGAAACTCAAAAACAGAGTGGGAAAAGCAATCTCAACTCTTGGCACAGCACAAAGCTGCACTAATAACAACGCTTGGCAACTAGAGCTGCCCAGTGCTACCACAGCTTGACTGCAAGCCACTGGGAGCTTCCCAGTAGAAGCACATTCATAGCACAACAATATACTATTGTGTATAATTACTGTTCCAGTGTATTTTCTTTGGTCTGTTGTAGTTGTAATTTACCAAAGCCTTTAATCCACAGACAATCAGGAACATATGTTGTTGAACAGAGCTGAATGAATGGCATCACAATACACACTGAGGGAAGGCAGAGAGTTCAGGCCTGTGACCTCGCTGACCAGGGCAGCTGCTGAATGACTGGGAGGCCACAAGTCAAGATCTGACTCTCCAGGCTCATGGGCTAAAGACAGACTGATTGACTGCCTGAAGCTACATTTATACTTGTGCATCAGTGGGTTACAAAGCCCACACACAGAGCTAACTTAAACTTCCTCAAAAATGTTACTACACGATGAGGATGTATGACTACAAAAATACTACGTGAACACCACAGACTCAGCTTGGGCTGATGGGTTAGACGTTTTTGAAATGCACCTCGAGTTTTTGAAAGACGCCTGGTTGTCACTATTCTCTTTTCATTATAACAAAGAAATCAGTAGCTGTGACTGAGTTTATCAGATACACAATTTCTTTAGTACTTTTTGTGTCTTATAAGGCTGGGTGATATGATTGAAATCAATATAACAATATAATGAAATAAAATGACAACTTTGCAGTTTAATTATTCATAAGTATGTGGAAGCATTGTTCAGATTTGCTCCCCCTCATTTAAAAGTGGGGTGCTTGTAACATTAATGCGACTAAGCTCAAGGAAGTTGTTTTTCACCTCAATGTGTATGTATATATGTGTGTGTGTTTGTGTGTGTGTCTGTTTGTGTGCATTGCTCAGTGAGTGGGTGTGTTTGTTTCCAACACCAGTTATTACCACAGCACTAATTACCCAGGGGAATTGTGGGTAAACAAATCATTCTAAAGAAAAGAAGAAGGAAGAGGAGGAGTGCAAAGAAAAGTGTCGGCATATAAAAACAAAAAAACAATGAAGAGGGTGGTTTGAGAGGGGACAGACAGCCTGAATCAAAGCATAAATCTGACTGCGATCACAGCGCCGCTCTCGGCGTGTCATAAACACCACGGTGTTCTTCAACCACACCAGATCCGCACACCTGATCCAATTATGCTGGTATGAAAAGGTGCGGTTCTTAATTAGATCAGGTGTGTCAGAGCTGGAGCAACAACTCACAGCTCATAACTAGTGGATTGTATTAAGAGAGAACATCTGTAAAATATTAAAACTTAATTTAGACACCTGGTAAAAGCAGCCTTTTGTTGTTTAAATTTCATGCATGTGAGTGACCAAGTAGGGGTTCTGGTGAGACAACGAAATAAGGCCTGTTTGAGTAATAGATCAAAGAGTTTGAAGGCTCTTGGGTCTTTGTGTCAAAATGTTGTATGGATCCAAATGGATCTGAGCGTACTATCAGCTCTGATCACGTGGTACATCATAATCACCCCTTGTAATGTACTGAATGAAAACAGTAGCCTATCTTTAAATTAGTCTTTAAAGCATATAAACAAATTATTTTTGGAATTAGTTTCTATGACTTCACATTTGTTTTAAGGACATCATTATTATTATTATTATTATTATTATTATTATTACATTGCTGTGCTTTTCACCCGCAGCTGCTTGTTAACTGGCAGCATATCATGTTGGTGCCAGCGTTGGTGTTCGGTATTAGGATTGGTTCTAAGTATTCTCGGGTCTATACATGTGTGTTCGGTCCCCTTTCGGATCAGGTCTCCCTTTTTTTGAAAATTAGATTATGCACATTGGGTTCGGGTAGGTTTTCCACAAGTTCGTTTCAGATCGTGAAGACCTCTACTGCCAACACAGCAGGTGTAAGTCTTTATTAAAGGTGAATATGTCTTTGAGTTTGTGGGGTTTGAATTTGTTTAGATTTTTGCATACATTCATCTTCACTGCTAAACAAAAAGCTCTGACTGTGATTCACTGGAGGAAGGCTAGGAAAAAGGCTACCCATACATCAGTAATGGCTGTCAGACATCATCAGTGGATGGTAGTTTTGTCCAAATGTTCAAACCTGCTATTTGAGTGCCTGTTATGTGGTACTTCAATGCCGTGATGCACAGAGTGGCATCTTTGAAGTGGCTCCACAGCTCACCAGTAACTAATTCATTCTCTAGTAACCAGAAAATGTGTGTGTGTGCATCATGACTCACATGGCTAACATTTATTCTCTCTGCCGCTCCTCTTGCTTCTCATCTTTCTGGATGTAGACATCATAGGACTCACTCTGTATGAGTCTGAGTGTTGTACCGACTGTGTTATGAATGGAAGTACACGCCTACGTGCTGGACGCACACACACAAACAGCAACATACACACAGGACACACACCCCTATGTGTTCTGTCATGTTGTAAGAAAGCATGCTGTAGCTCAGGAAGAAAGAGACACAGAGAGAGAAGGTGAAAAGAAACTGGAAGAAGGAATCCACAATATAGAAAAGGATGAGCAAGGTCTTTCCATGTAGTGTTTTTATGTTGTAAAGAATGAAATAGAGCTGAAATATTTAGTCTATAAACTGATTGAAGAATGTACATATGTATAGATAAGTATGTTTATTTTACCTTTACTTGCCATTTAAATATGTACATGTGAGACATTCATCTCTAACGGTTAAAAAGCAGAGATTCTAATGTGCTGCCATATTGTTTAGTAAAATGTACTCTTTATTTTTTATGTTATTCATCTGGCAAGTCTACTAGACTACTTTTCAGCACCAGGAGCTGTCCACAGTTTGACCTAGACCAAGGCATAGTCTCGGTTCGCTCTCCACACTGATGTGCTAATTATTAGAGGATAAATTTGTGTTTCTTTTACTGAGATTTAAATGGGCTTTGGATTTATACTTCTAGATTTCTGAAGAATGCCTTAATTTCTGGGGACAAAGAGTTTTTTTGGAGGACCAGATGTGACCACGGGCTATTTGCCGTCCCCTTACTGAGGATACCTGGACTAAAGGAGGAGGAGGAGAGAGGAGTATTAGCAAAGAAACAAGGGGAGCAACAAGAGCATGAAAAAGATGGATGGAGGATGGACTAGAATTGATGGTGTTCGGGCTCCCAGGACCTCTCTGCCAGACAGACCGGGGCTCTAACAGTCTGAGTCACAGGAGCTGGCATGAAGGAATACATTTCCATCTCTAATGTTGGCCAGTGGACAGTCAGCACAATTCAGATTTTCAAAAACAAGCAGATTTTAGGGGGGCACTGCTGTACACAAGCCTCAGTCATGATCTAGATATGTCTCATGACCACACTGGTACACAAACAGTTTAACATATTATAACAAACATAATTAAACATTAATAACATAATTGTCTTTCTCACCCTATTCATACAGAAGTAGTAGATAATAATAATAATAATAATAGTAGGAGTAGCAGTAATAGTGCTATGTTACAGGAAACGTGTGCTGATTTTACTGATAAAGTAAATTTCCTTTCACCTCTCAGCTGACATCCTGACACTTATACCTTCCCAACCACCCTGATGCACCCACACACACAAAACATACCAATGCATGTATTACACACCCTTTTACACAGAAACACACTCTCATCACTCCTCGTCTCATTCACACATAAACACACACAGTCCCAAACTCATCAGCACTTTTTTTTCCACTTTCCCCAGCATGCTCCATAATTATCACATAGCAGCTCATTGCTCACTGTGCCATCTGTTAGTTGCACACACACACACACACACACACACACACACACGCGCACACGCCAACCACACACTGCCAGATGCTTAGGATCTGGGATTAATAAGATAGTCCTACCATGTACAACTAAGTTTGCAACACCTCATTAACAATTTGAAATGGGAAGGATAAAGAATCTCATTGAGAGCAGAGAAGCATACATTTAGGCTCAACTAGCTCTGTTGCACGAAGAAAGCACTATACAAGGAAAAGTCCCACATTTACATTTTTGAGACAGGGGTAGGCAATATAGATAAAACTGGCATCACAAAAACAATTGCAGAACTTTCTTGATAGCGTTTTGTTGCTATCTTTGCAAAAGTATAAAAAGGGCATGATAAATACTACCATTAGTGTGTTTTGTCTTCCAAAATCTTCAGAAAAATGTATATATTCTAGTTCTGAAATAATTAGTTGATTAGGTGATTAGTGGATAGACAGAAAATTAATCGTCAACAACAATTGATTAATGATTTATTTGTCAAACAGCTGCTAGTTCCAGCTTCTCAGGTGTGAGGGCTTGCAGCTTTTATATCATTATATATTAATGAATATTTTTGGCTTTTCAATCAATTTAAAAACACCATCTTGAGTTCTGGAAAACTGTGGTGTGACATTTTATAGACTAAATGATTAACTGATACATTTAATTATCAATTAAAAATATACAGCCATAATATATCCTGAACTATTTAACATCTCATACTGTGTCACATTTTGGTAAGATTCCCCTTGTTAATACTTTCATGCACACTAATATTCAGTGTTCAGTACATCATGTTCTGATTATAATGATTACAGCACAGTCACAGTGTGCTTAAAATGTTCTCACTCAATGGTGTGTGTGTTTATACCAGGAATGTCGAGTTATTTGTTTGTGCTCACACGTGTTTGTTACTTTAGTTCAGGTCATTTTAACAGGTCAGAACAGTGCCTTTTCTTTAATGCTGCAGGAGATCATTAAATGAACGTAATCCATACCCAAGGAGACGAGCTGACATCTGCTACTGAACATATTGTTACATAAAAATTCTTCCAAGGGCGAAATGCGGCCTGGACTATCTCAAACATGTTACAGCAAACACTGCTGACAAGTGCACCAAGTTACAGGAACTAGAATCTAATTTGTATCGACTTCCTGACACCTCCACAATAACTAACCCGGCAGGATGAAAGATCCAAACTGTGTCCAAAAACAAGCTGCTCAGTCTGTGTGAACCTGAACCAATTACACACATACATAAAGGTAAACGTCACCGCTCCGGTTCAGACTGGGATAAAATAAACTGTAGCTGTGACAGCACCCTTGTAATGTTTAATGAGTATCGCTTCAGGCAGGCACAGTGGCACCATCCTTACCACACGCAACACCTGCCAATTAAACCTCAAGCACTGCTGACATCATGATAAATTAGACCTGCTGTATGTAATTTATATATTTGTTATCATCAGTCACAGAGCTGGAACATGATCAAACATCCTCACTTTCTCTCTATGTAGCTTTAAAGGGGATTTCTACTGGGTGTGTATGTGTATGTGTGTGTGTGTGTGTGTGTAGGGGGGGACTCCCCCTCTTCAATTATTTACAGGAAGCCCTCATGCATCTGTGACTTTCAGCGACAGGCTGAGAAAGCCCAGCAAAGTAGCACAGATCTCTTTTCTTTCTCCTCCCGATTACTCCTTTCTCTTCCTCTCATCCCTTTGTCTACAAGATCTTTCCTTCTTCCTATCTTTCTTTCTTCTTCTGCATCCTTTCTCTTTTGTCTGAAACCCTTTTCCTCCTTTCTCTCCACAATTTCCTCTTCTGTCTACAACCTTTTTCCTCCTTCCTCTCAATCTTTTCCCCTCTCATTGTCCTTATCCTATTTCCTTAGCTTACCTCCTTTCTTTTGCCTCCCGCCCAAGTCTCTCCTTTCGGCTCCCCTCTCCGTCTTTTTTTCATTTGTCCTGGCCTCACCTTTATTCCTCTAGCCTCTCCCTTTCATTCCCCTCCTTTCATCTCCTCTCCTCCTTTCTTCTCTCATCCCATCCATTTCTATTCCCCCGTCCCCTCTATCACCTCCTTTCCCCTCCTCTCTGGCTCCTGTCATCTCCACCCAAAAAAAGAAATGAAGAGGAGGAAAGAGGGATGATGTCAGAGAGAAGAGATGTCGGTGAAAAAGTGTGAACTGTCTCTGAAGAGACAGCATGGAAATAATTCATATTCCACTCAAGCAGGTCTCCTAGCACCCGGACACTCCTCCTCTACCTCACTTTCCCTCCACTTGCCACCTCTTTCTTCCCTCTCTCCAGCCATGTCTTCCATATTGTTCTGTATGTCCCACTTAATGTCAATGATTTGACAAAGGTTTGACTATTTTTTGACAAAAAAGTTTTTTTCTTTCTTTCTTTTTCTGAATCTTTTGCCATTTAGGGAAGAAAAGCCTCTGGAATGGCATTTAAGGATTAAAACTGAAAATTAAAAAATAATAAAACAATTCATGCATACTTGTCCATAATCTGACAAATATGTTTCATTGGTATCCATTAAAATAAATGTATCTTTGTCTTCTCTCATCTCTCTCTCTCTCTCTGTCTAATGCTTCTCTCCAGTCTTCTGCCCAACAAAACCTCAAAAATGAGGTCTTTCGTACTGTTCTCTGACAGATAAAGACTTTTATTTTATCATGCAACGGCTGCTCTAGCTCAGCATCCTCATCTCAAACACAAACTCTGACAAGCTTTTTACTAGAAAAACTAGAAAAGAAACTTCATAAAATGTTTATTCTGACAAGACTTCAGGTTTATTTTGAATTGATTTTAAGGATCTATCTATTGCATCTCCATGCCTTGGAAAATTGAAACTTTGACATTTTTCCACTATTTTCTGACAGTTTATAGATCTCATGATAAATCAAGAGTTTAACAACTAAAGTAAACAGACGTACCTTCCTGAATCATTGTAACACAATTATTTGTCCTTACTCTTGTGGATAAAGTAAGGCTTTATAAATGGCCAGAGATTTGTCAAAACAGGATGATACTTCCATTGTCTGCCACAGAGAATTACCACAGCTTAAAACCAAACACCCAGGACCTGGATGAGCAACACATGATTTGCAATTAAGCCCCACAATATTCCAAAAAGAAACATTAAGCCCTCCGCAGGACTGCCCGCTACACAAAGAAGAAAAGATCAATAAAAATGTGCTGAACACAACAGCTCTGCGTTCTATGACAGACACATGCAAAAACAAACAAAACAAAGCAAAACGTGTCTGAATTTCTCACTCTTAAGTGTCCATGCTTGGATACAGTATGTGTGTGTGTGTGTGTGTGTGTGTGTGTGTGTGTGTGTGTGTGTGTGTGTGTGTGTTTCTCCTCTTGAAATACAGTGGTCTGAGAACTGAAATGTCAGTTGGTCTGTTGCTCAGTTGGTTTGGTTAGTTGGTGAGGTGAAGAGGCAGCTCGGCCTCGAGGGGCTACTTTTAGGGCTTTTAAACTCAGAGTTTTGCAGAGGAGGACGTCTGCAGCACATTGACTGAAACCACTGCTTTAAATATAAATTCTCATCATACTCTAATTTGTCTCTAAATTATCTATAAACAAACAAACTCCAATAACAGAAATCCAAATAGACTACTAACACCACCCCACATATATAATTGTATTTAGCCATGTTCTGCAGCAGACCTGTCTTTTGTCTGAAACATGTCATGAGTTTAAAATCATGTTTATATGCAATTCTCATAAAATTAGGTATCAAGGTGAGGAAACAATGTTAAGTCTGTATTTTGAGCTGTTAAAGAGGGGCTGGGGTCTCCAGGACAGAACATTAGAGTTCATATAAAATTAATTTTCTGTTCACGTTATCTGTGTGTTGTGCATCATGGGGAACATCCACCACTGCACCTGACACTATAACATCACCTATGATGGAATACACTTTCTTTCTATCTTCACTTTCCGTAAGGAAGACATTTCTTTGGCATCTAACTTCATGTCAAACCATTTCGTCTTTACGTGCGTCACTGTAAAGCTCTGTGGTGACGCAGTGTTGACAGCTGTAGTGATAAATGGCATTCATCAAGTTGCAATGAATTTATAACAAGTGCATTTAAGAGGGTTTGCTGAATCTGACTTGGATTAACTTCATGGGAAAAAAGAAAGAGCTTTAGGATAAGAATACAAAAATTTTCTGCATAAGGCCCATTGTGTATTTCATTTTGTCCGTGGTAATTCTTCCATAACATTTTAATATTAGCCTAGTCTTGTCTATTTTTTCAAAGGCACAGTCATGCTCTCAGCTCCATCGGGTCAGTGTTATTTGAAGAACAGCAGTCAGTGATGGTAAAGGAACAGACAGCTGATCACACCCTTATAGCCTTGGGCAGGTATTTTAAAAGACAGTGCAAGTGTCACTGGTGTTTTTTTTGTTCACTTCCTGCAATCATTTATTGTCTTGTATCTTTCTAGATTTGTTCCAGCTATGAGTTATTTAACTATTTTTCTTTTTTACTAGTATTTTGAGGCTTCCATACCCATAGAGAAGATCAGCAACTGATTGAGAGATCGAACAAGGGAAGTCATGTAATGAATGTCGAAGTTGTTTACAAGCAGAAGGCAGTAAGACAGCTCTCACAGTGTTGTGTAATGATGTTCTGATCTCCTTAAAAATGTTCATGAAGTAAAATAAATGTTTATAGCCTGATAGCAGCATCGAGATACGACCACAAAAGTTCTTTTGCATGACATGACAATCATTTGTCCAATAATGCCCATATTAACTTACACAACTAGTCCATCCATGTGTGGAAGATATGGTAGTCTAAACACACTTGACTCTTAATTAATCCTGTAAATTGTGTAACTTTTTGCACGTTGTTGCCCTCTCCAGTATGCAGAGATAAACTGAAATGATGATTGAATTAAGATGTTTTATTTAATTCAGCCACTGCAAAACTTTAAAGAAGCACCAGCTAGCAAAGTGTGAGCTGAAGCTGTTGATTTTAATGAATTAAAATCCACACATAATGTGAGAAGCATCCCTTCAACAACCAGGCCAGGTACAATATGACCAGCTGATCAACATTTCACAACAGCAGAGGATTCTCAAAAGACAGTCGGTGCCAATTTTGTATTTCATGCAGAAGGAAATTATTACTGTGTAACTGGTATATTATGAAATCATGACATTACAATGACCTGTAATGAAGGTCGTGACAGTGGACGTGCCATTTGGGGCCAACAGCCCTGCTGGTTTTCTTTCTAATCAAGGGCTGATTACACCTGCGATATCAGAGCCCTCACTAATCAAGGTTGCATAGAAATGGTTGTTAAATCTCTCTAACAACCAGCATTTACATTGTTCAGAGTTGAGCGGAAGAAATGTATCTAATGTGTGTAAGTACACCTGCAAGTAATCATCCTTGATAAATATCACCCTTTCTAAACCACCATCACGCTCATGCACAGCCTTCATTAACGTAAAGATATGCACCCAGCTGATTAGAGATGGTAACAACCCTCCCTTTAAATGCTGCAGGAAATGTCACTGATGCCTCCCCTCTGCTGAGCATGGCACAGCCAGACACGCTGACAAACAAATGGAAAATTATGCTTGGCAACAAGTGTGAGCTGCGGTAAATTCTGTTTGATCTACACGCCGAGCTGTGGCAGAAATAAAAAAAATGGTGACGTAAAGACATTTGCCAAAAAAAAAAAATCATAGTAAACAAGTGGGACATTGTTGCAACACACGGATGGCACAGAGCAACCAGCTCAGCCAATGTGGAAAGGACACTTTGGACCATCGAGTTGCCAGCTGTAGTGATTACTGATTAGCATTTGATTTTCTCTCAGCCTAGCGCATCAGAATATGGCAAAGGCTACATTAATCAATAAGCCATCCATCTACAGCTCCTCCATGAGGGCAGTGTTGGGTGCAGAGGTCCAATAAACTCAGCCTTAAAAAACAAAATCCTCTGAACAGCCACTTATCGCTTTCAGTCGAACAGTTGGTGTGCTCTCTGAAAACACACTGCCTGCACAATGACACAAAATGTTACAAATGGAGCCACTTAAAAAAATACTTTCACTATCTCATTGCTGTCTTTATGACTGCATGTACTGTTAATTTCAAACAATACCAACATTAAAATCATTGATCATTTAGATCAATATGCTTGAATGGTAGATGGTGTGGCCGGACAATATATATAATATAATATCCTTGTAAGTGGAGGAATTTGAACCTTTAGTTTGAACTACTTTATACCAAACTACTTTAATTATAAACTATTTTTATAATAACTAGGAGTCATTAGATCTTTCCTGCTGGTCTCTCCTTTTCACTGCGAGAAAAAAGTATCT
Source organism: Maccullochella peelii (assembly GCA_002120245.1). Lineage (NCBI taxonomy): Eukaryota > Metazoa > Chordata > Actinopteri > Centrarchiformes > Percichthyidae > Maccullochella > Maccullochella peelii. The sequence goes on from LKNJ01001937.1 coordinate 38,591, forward strand.
CTTGACCTTCATCAAATCAGAGGACGAGAGGCACATCATTTCTAAATAACTATTTGGCCGTGAGAGAGTCATAGCTTTTCCTTCGCTATGATGAAATTTTGGTTTTGGGCTGCAACTCTCCTCAGGGTTGTTTTGACGACGAACGATTTTCTTTTCTCTCTTTGGTCTTTTTCTTTTCAGACACTTGTTGCACAGCCTTACATTCCTGCCTTGTCAAGAAAATCACAATGCTACTCTTCTCAGAAATGGTTGCACACACAGTTCACACACGCTTTTAATCAAGCTGTGTTGATAAATGAATGGCCCTGGTGAAAGCAATTCACTAGCTACTGTATTATAGAAAGACTGCAGGGTTCTGTGCACTCAGTTCTGGGATTGAGAACTACCGTACAACAACAAATATTTTTTTGTGGTCAATATTCTGATTAAAACAATCATCAGCAGCAGAACTAATCCAAATATGGCGTCAGCAGGAATGGCTGTGTCTACTTACAGGAGTTGGTGCTGTCGTCTTTGGTCCCGTCCATACTTCCATCCTGGCCCATCTGGAGATAGAAGCCCTGCCTGCAGAACAACCTGGTCACTATGCCCTTCAGCTGTGGTTCTGCACAACACAAACACAGACAACGAGCCAGGGAGAAGAACAGTTGAAAAGGATTGATCTTCAAATCAGGACATGCTATACATCATACCGCTCTTAAATTTGAACGAGCAAAAGCAAGATTTGTCAGCTTCGCCAGAATGAGTTCTAAATGATTTATCTACAAATTAATCCCCTGAAATCGATTTATGCACAAATCCTGGAAGGCACATTCGAGATACAACACAGTTTGGTATTAAAGAGCAATGTGACCACATGCTGCATCCTGAGGGATTTCCTGTGGAGAGACTAGTCAGGCACATCCAATCCATTACAGGATTCTTGGACTAATCCTTCCTTCGTGGTCATTCTTCCACTTGAACAACATTGATCAATTATTTCTGAACCTTTGATGGGGTAGAGCAGCTTCATAATGGCTTTTTATCTACCATATTCTGTTTACTATTTATCTATTGACTGATATATTGGTTTGTAGGTATGATTTCCTTAAACAAAATGTAGATAACTGAGGATCTCAGAATGGTTTCTCCCAACCTGAAGCAGTTTATCTCTAAAGTTGGAAGATTAGTATTAAAAGTACTTATTATTGCCACAAATAATTTGATTTTGATAAATCCACAATGGTTGAAATGCAGATGTTTACATCATTACAGATCTAATATCGCAAAACACAAGAAAATCATTGTTTTTTCAATGCAAATTTTGAATCCTTAGTTACTGGATACAGTATAGCTCTTGGCTAATCCACATTGCTCCAACTAAACAGCTTTTGCCTCTCACTGTTTGGTTCTTGCATCTCACGATCAAATACAAAATAACAGTTATAAAACAAAATGACTACAGCTTCTCAGAATGAGAGACAGTAGGAACAAGTGACAAAGGAGGTGGGAAGGAGCCGAGGGACAAAGACTGACTGAGTCACTAGATAAAGATGGATAACGAGACACCTGCATTAGGTGATATAATAAAATGGCTTTTTCCGTGCTATCATCATTACTCTCTGTAGATAGGTAGCACCCTTTTTCCACTCACATTGGTTGGTGCCACTGATTATTTAATATGGCTCCTCACACACACACACTTACAAGTGACCACACCCATTCTCCCTCTGTAAAGCACACATCAGGGACTTTGCCTTCGTCAGCACAGCTAATGGAGGGTGGGAATCCCCTTTGAAGACCTGTGTATGTGAATGTGTAAAGGTATACCCTAATGCACCCAATTCATGATGTGTGTGTGTGTGTGTGTGTGTGTGTGTGCGCGCGCACGCGCGCGCACGCGCATGAGAGAGAGAGAGAGAGAAAGAGAGAGAGAGGCAGGGGTGTTTTTCGTTCTTTGTGAAGGATCCATCTTGTGCAGTAGGGGAGGCGGAGGAAAGAGAAGCTGTGAAGCTTGCAACCAGCACTCGAACTGACATAATTCCCAGCACACTGCTTAGCATGTTGTGTGGTGAAGTCAATAATAAATCTCAGCGGATGATGCAAGCAACTTGTGTGTCCTTGACACACGGTTAAGATGAACTTCTCTTAGTTACTTGTAGGCAAGAATCTCGCAACACTAGGAGGATTGTAGTTATACGCATATCACATGTAGGTGCATCAAGGGAAATCAGAATATAAAAATATGTAAATTTAGATATAATTTGGATATAGCTTCTTGTTGATAGTTGTCCATAGTCTCGTGTATATGAGTGGAGATTTTCTGGTGAAATACATTTTGAATGCTTTGTGTCAATATTCTAATGTTTCCATTCATGTAACTTACAACTATTTTGGATATTTTTTGATAGACTTGACAGATTTGATGTATTACTGTCTCTGCACTCCTACTGCTTGGGATTGATGTGTTTACATTATGTACTTATTGAAATGTTTTGAGATGTTTATCACCCTGGGAAGGTTGGATGGTTAACCAGATCAGTGTGATGAGCATTTTTAAAATCTTTGACCTGACACAGATCCGACTGGGATTGAAACGTTGCCCATTTAAATTACTTTGTGGTTAGCAATCAGTGCAGATGTACTCTTTTCATCAAAGGACCACCATTACGGCTGGGTTTTAAACCTCAATGCTTTTTTGGTGCCAACCAAAATGTGTCTGTGGCACTGAGTACTGAAAACTGTCAAATACCAAAAGCTGGCATTTAATGTCTGGTCAGATTGGCAGTAAATATCGACATATTAATTGAAAATATATGATAGTTGCAGGCCTGTACACAAACACTCCTCACCGCGACCGCATTTACTTTCCTCTTTCCTATAACTACAGCACAGTATATATTTTCATGCATTAAGAAAATATGATTCCAACTGACAGCTGTGATATTTCTTGCTGCTTTATGATTCAAAATAACAGTTTACCTGCTCAGCATCCATCTGTCAGAGCAGAGCAGAAGTCAGAACACACTGCCCACTGCAGACAGACTGAAATCAGTCACATTTCAATCTCTCTCTCTTTGTTTGTGTGACGCACAACCAGAGGACGCTGCTGGAAATGTCATTTATTGTCTCTTATCTTTTTCTACAACGTGTCGTGTCTTCTGTATTTCAACTGTGTCGTTTTAATTTATGAAACATAACGTAAAATACATTTTTGCATCATAAATGTTACTGAATTAGACCTGGAGGCACGGAGGAGAGTGTACCTTCCAGCCTGGCTTTGCATTTATACATCTGTCTTTCTGTTGGCTTAAAACCCAGTCAGGTACATTTCAGTGGTGGCATGTAATATCAGAATACCTGCCACATGATTTATTTTTTAAGGGTTTGTAGAAAAACAACTATATTTCTCATAGCAACATATGGAAAAAAAGAGTTTTCCAACCCTACCCACCACAACCAACCAATAACTGTTTTTCCAGAGGCTAACATTTGAAATTCAAGGTCACTGTATATACAGTGCATCCGGAAAGTATTCACAGCGCTTCACGTTTTCCACATTCTGTCATGTTACAGCCTTATTCCAAAATGGAATAAATTCATTTCTGTCCTCAAAATTCTACACACAATACCCCATAATGACAAAGTGAAAAAAGTTT
>LKNJ01001937.1:43355-118796 GCA_002120245.1 Maccullochella peelii
AAACTTTTTTCACTTTGTCATTATGGGGTATTGTGTGTAGAATTTTGAGGACAGAAATGAATTTATTCCATTTTGGAATAAGGCTGTAACATGACAGAATGTGGAAAACGTGAAGCGCTGTGAATACTTTCCGGATGCACTGTATGCAGTCTTAGGGTTTGGCATTTTATCTTTTTTCCTTCCTGGCCACCATACACTCTGTCTGAGTTACTGAGTGAGCAAAGCAAACAGTTCAAAACGCCATCTTGTACTGTGACTTCTGTTCATAGTAATTGATTCATTACACTTGTGGACTAATTTGAAATCAAACCTCTTGTTCTGCACTTTGATGTCTTCCACAGTAGATCATTTTATTCATTAAGAAGCAACATATTTATATTCTGAATTATCTGTATTATGACTTAGGGCTGGACAATACACCAGTTGTATCTAATTACCAATAATATGGATCTTGTGTCAACCTAGATTTACTCAAATTTAAATGAATGTTTTGTGTGAAACCCGTATAATTCAACAGAGAATGACGAAAACAACCAATCACGTCTAACCAGTCAACTCACAGTCTAGTCCAGAATCTTTAACAGGTCATACTGTAATTAATTAGGACAAACAACATTTTTTGAGCCAACACATGAAAAGAAATATATTTAAAAAAAACTTTTACTACTACATTTATCCTATGCAATGTAATTTATCATGATATAGATTTTTAATTACATCGCCCAGACCTACTATGAGTACAATTATAGTCTCAAATGGTGTTATTGTTGGTGTTTGCATAACTCCTTGCTGTAATGGATGAAAAATCAATAACTCTCCACAGGGGACTGTCCTGTCCTGCTGTATCTACTCAGCATCAACTCATCATCTGTGTATGTGTCTATTCATCCATCTCACGTCCACTTATCCATTTACTCGTACTCCAACCTGACGTGCCCAAACGCTGCCACGGTGACATTCCCACAGTCAGCAAGGTGATATTCCCACTCTTCCCAGCATCTCCACATCCCGTCTGTTACCAGGGAAATTCCCATTCTCGCGTTGCCATGGCAACAGTCTCGTGATTCCAGACTGTTCCAGTGGAAGGGTATTCCCCCATCCACACAAACACACACGCACAGCTATATTTTCACCGTAATGTTATCAGATTCAATCAGTCTGCCCATCAAGCGGCTGCGCTTATTTGACATGTCATATTGTCTGTTAATTCGCCCCAGTCTGAGTCACGGTATAAAATATCAACATGGGTGTCTCATATAAGACCTTCTATACACTCACACACCATCCCAGCAAACAACAGCGCCCAAGTGAAGAATTCACGAGCAGCAACTGAATGCAGCCATTTTATCCTCATTTACATCAGAGTGACTAGAGAAACACTTAGGGTGCTGAAAAGGGCAGATTTCTTGTTAAAATACACTGACTATTAGACCACAGTAAATGTCCTTCACCTCTTAGGCTAATACAGCAGCAATGACGCAGTTTGTTTGATTATGTATCTACTGTACATCAATAAATCAAAAACATCCTTACCCTGAGTTTGTCCCAGTGAGACATTATATTCAGATTTTATACAAGTCTGCAGCACACATCATTGCTGTCTTTTCTTTAATGCCGTATCGTCTCGATACTTTTTCAGAGGCTTTTCCAGCCTTGACAGGAATCCAACTCTGAGGGAAACACCAATATCATCAATCGATTATCCATACCTGCTTATCATTATGCATTGATTGAAAGGCAAAGGGAACACCCTGCACAGATGGCCTGTCAATCACAGGGATAACAGAAAAACAGCGTTAATCACAGAGCTACGCCGCACTGAATAACATTAATAACTATTAGTGGCTTTGATGTGAAAAATATTGGCATTGCTTTCCTGATCTGTGGAACCCCATGTTACTAACAGTGATTCTTCATCTATCCATTTTCAAGCTGGTGTCAGGATCATGTGGCAACATGGCAACAGAGCAGCTGAGATGCCTTTTTATTTAGACTCTACCTCTCGCTCCACCTGGGGGATCTCAAGGTGATCAGAGGCCACCTAAGAGAAGTATTTCGTACTTCTTACGTGACATATTTACTGGTTTAAATAACATTTTTCTCAGTTTTAGGCTGTGTTTTATTAAATCAAAGTTCCATTGGGGTATCCTTACCAGGAAATGTGCAACTGGCTCCTACCAATGTGAGGAGCACCAACACGACTTTTAGGTCTTCCTGCATCACTAAACTCCTCGTCTCAGCAGTGAATCCTTATTTTGGCCTATCCATAATCTCATCCTCTCGGTCACTACGCAGAGTTCTTGAGCATGGGTGAGGAGCTTTGTGGTTCAGCTGCCTCTTCAGCCACAGCACCTAACCAGCAGGCAATCTCATACTCCTTGTTACAGTCACATAAAGATACGACCCAGAGATACTTGAACCATATGATTGGAACCTGATTTCACTGTGTGACAACAATATTGCATTGCACAGATAGAGTTGCTGCTTTTCTCTTCACATCATCTTTGGGTTTTGGGCTGTTGGACGGACAAAACATATTGTCTCCTGAGAAAAGAGTGATAAGTAAATCTACAAAGCAGAGCATAATGTGAAGTAGAATTTAACCAAAAGTCTGTGTGTGCACAATTACATTCAGGTACACTGCCATTAGCTATAGAAACAGGTAGGTTTAATGGCTTTGTTTGTGATTTAGGTGAGATTAAAGGCCTTGAAGTCCTTTTCATGTTTTATAATAATTATATAATGATAAAGGAATACACTTTTTTGTAGTTGGGTTCTTCTGGTAATGTTACATGTAAGAAGTTATGTGCTTGTCTAACACATGTTTCACCACAGCAGCTGTATTTTTAATGTCTTATAAGTCCATATGGGCTGGGTACTTGTATATACATGACACAATAAATAACTATTTAACTAACTAACTAACAAGACATTTGAATACATCGCCTCAGGCTGTGGGAAATACTGATTCTATAGATTAAACAATTAATTGAACAAATGATTGACATATTCATCGATTAGGAAAATAATCATTTGTTGCATTTTTATCTCGTTTCCCCTTTCTGGTAAATACGACAAAGTTTATATTTTCATGCATTAAGTAACCTGAAAGCTGTGATATTTCTTGCTGCTTTATGATTCAAAATAACAGTTTACCTGCCCAGCATCCGTCTGTCAGAGCAGAGCAGAAGTCAGAACACACTGCCCACTGCAGACAGACTGAAATCAGTCACATTTCAATCTCTCTCTCTTTGTTTGTGTGACGCACGACCAGAGGACGCTGCTGGAAATGTCATTTATTGTCTCTTATCTTTTTCTACAACGTGTCGTGTCTTCTGTATTTCAACTGTGTCGTTTTAATTTATGAAACATAACGTAAAATACATTTTTGCATCGTAAATGTTACTGAATTAGACCTGGAGGCACGGAGGAGAATGTACCTTCCAGCCTGGCTTTGCATTTATACATCTGTCTTTCTGTTGGCTTAAAACCCAGTCTGATATGGATATATTACTGCAGGTGCATTTCAGTGGTGGCATGTAATATCAGAATACCTTTCCGAGCTGGTGTTGTGACTCAGCCAAGGGAATTTTTTGAGGCCACATGATTTATTTTTTGATTGTAGCTACAAAAAGGCAATATTTTTTGGTAGTGATTATCTTTAAATTTGGCGGTGAAATCCTGTCCATCATGCCATAAATGAAATCCTCCACTCAAAGTCATACTGATGAAGTAGTTTTAGGTGGGTTCTTAAATGAGGCTGATTTCACTGCAGGATTTAAATACTGTTGAGTAAAATCCACCCACACCAGTGCCATGAGTTCTCCACTCAGACATCTAATTACTAATAATAACAACATACTGGAACTAGCTGTGGGCAAGAAGGAGTCTGCATTATATCAGAAGTGGACTGATATCACATTTTTATTAAAAAGCCAATTTTGGCTCAGTGTCAGTCTCTGATAAAAGCAAGCAAATTTAAGCTGTACTGAACCACATCTTTGATGAGTAATGAAGGCTGCAGATCAGTTTGAGTCGGGTCTGTCTGTCTCTCCTTCACAAAACCTCTGGAAGACAGTAGGGGATGTTGGCAAATCTCACACACACACAAACACACACACAGACAGAGCACAGAGAATGTGGACGTTGCCAAGCTTTCACCAGCAGCTCTCACAGCTGGGAACACAGAGGAGGGAGAGATGGAAGGAGGGAAAGGAGGAGGAGGGAGGAAGGAAAAAGGAAAATGAAGCTGGAAGGAGGGATGAAAAGATCTAAGGTATGTGGGGAGGATTGGGTGAAGCGGAGGAGGGCGATGAGCTGAGGAGGAGGAGGAGAAAGGAGGTAAGGGAGAAAGGTGACCAAAAGGGAAAAAGAGAAGAGAAAGGAGGAACAAAAATGGAGAGGAACTGAAGCAAAGACATGAGAGGAGGAGGAGACAAAAAAAGAGAAAGGAGTGGGAAGGAGATGAGAGAAGAGGAGGCTGTTCTTTCCAAATAGGAAAGTATGGATGGAGGAATGAAAATATTTAAGGTAGGAGGAGATGATTAGGATGAAGAGGAGGAAGGGTGGTCAAATGAAGAGATGAGGAGGAGACAAAAGGGGAAGAGAAAGGAGGAACAGAGGAACTAAAGCTAAGACACGAGGAGAGGAGGCGACAACAAGAAAGAGGAAGGTATGGGATGGAAAGATGGAGAGGAGAGGAGGCTGAAAAGGGAGGAAAAAAACAAAATTAAGCTGGAAGAAGTGATAAAAAGATCTAAGGTAGGGAGGGAAGATTAGGATGAAGAGGAGGATGGGTGGTAGAATAAAGAGATGAGAAGAGAAATGAGGAAAGATGGAGAGAGGAGAGAAAGTTAGGGGGGAAAGGGAACATGAAAGGAGAGGAGAGGAAGAGGAGATTTAAAGGAGGTTTTGTGTTGTCTTTTCTTCCCAAAAAGGAAATAAGGTAACAAAATAAGGGACCATGGCTGGAAGGAAAGATGAAAAAAACCAAGGTAGGGAGGGAGGATTTGAGGATATAAGGAGGGTGGTAGGATGAAGGGCCAAAAGAAGGTGAAGGGGGGAAGGAGCAGGAGAAGGAGAAGAGATGAGGTAAGGGAGAAGTGTGACAAAAAAAAAGTAAGAGAAGAGAGGAACGGAAATGTAGAGGAACTAAGAGTAACAAAGGAGAGGACACGGCAAAAAAGAAAGAGGAAGAGAAGGGATGAAGCTGTTTGCCTGTTCCTCCAAAAGGAAAGAATGGTGGAAATGCTGGAAGAAGGGATGAAAAGGTAGGGAGAAATGTGAGAAGGGTGACAAAAAGGGAAGAAAATGGAGGAAAGACTTAGAGAGGAGAGGAGGTTGTTGAGGGGTGAAAGGACAAAAACAGAGGAAAAGTAAAATGTATAAAGTACATAAGGTGGCAGGGATAAAAAGGAAGAGAAGGGATGAAAAAATTAAGAGGAACTGAAGCTAAGACATGACGATGAAGAGGTGATAAAAGAAAAAGGAAGGTAAGAAAAGGAAAGAGAGCAAAGGAAGGAGAGGGGAGGTGACGAGAAAACAGGAGGTCACCTCCAACTCCCACCACAATCTGTAATCTGGCTCTCAGATCCTACATTTTCCTTAGATTCACCAGACCAAACTGGTGAAAACCAATTCCTATCAACATGACTCCTCACATTCGCCTCTCCTATCTCTTCCTCTGTCCCTCCTCTCATTTCCTGCCTCCTCTCCTCCCTTCATCCATCCCTCCCTCCATACACCATCACCTGCTGGTTTCTCACACAATCAATTGATTACAACAGCACTTGTCGCCTCTGCTATTGAACGCTTACCATAGCACACAATCACAACATTCTCATTAATCTGCATTCACTTCCGTGTCTATCACTTCTCTGTGCATTGACGGCAAGATCTGTCCCGTGATTTAACACTGATGTTCATTTGGATTTGAGAGGGACATCTGAATGGTGGAAATTTTTATTTTTACTTTTTGAACAAAAACCTGCTTCAGAATTACATGGAGCAAAGTGTAATTTCAAAATAAGAGACAGGTGTTAGTTTTGTTCTTGACATTGTGTTGTAGTCTGACACTCTGCTAATGTTAAGGCAAAGTCTGATCATGGTGATAGGGCTTTTTGAATTATGAGCTGAAAATGAGAGAGCAAGGCAGAGATGCACAGAGACAGACAGAGAGAGAGGGACTAGACAGACTAATCTGTGGCTTCAATAATGGATGTACCTGGAACCTACTGAACCATAGGGCACTACAAGACATGACAGTGAGTGTGTGTGTGTCACCACAGAGGAGAGAGAGGGAAAAAGAGAGAGAGAAAGAGGGGCGAGTCTGTCAGTCTGTGTTTATGCATGATTGGGGTGTGTGCGCGTGTATGAGCGCGCGCGAGTGTACACGCGTGCACCAGCCAGGGCGTGCATGTGTGAAGGTGGTTATGTATGAATGTGGCCGCGCGTAAAAGTGTATACGAGTGCGTGCGTTTCTGCATGTGTGTGTGGAAGCGCGCGCACTTATGCATATCAATATATTTGCGTGCGTGCGATTGTCTGTGTGCATGCATGTGCACGTTGTCTGCCCCCCATTTCCCCCACACCTTGCCTCCGTAGCCTCCTCTTCTTCAAGCCAAATATCCGGACTTTGGAGAAGATGTCGACCAGGTTCCCGTTGCACAGCCCCTGCTTCTTACCGGGGCTCTTCCGCCGCCGGTGAGTAGTCGGCCGGTGGGCGTGTTGCTCTCTCGCCTGTCGCTTCTGCCGGATCAAACCGCTGGCGATGGCCGCTGCCATGTCTCCGCCGAAACAGCCGACACAAAAACAGCCCCGTCTCCGTCCGTGTCTCCAGTCTCTTCAGTTGTGTCCACCGGAGGGGACGGAGAGCAGACAAAAGCAGACACAAACCTCCAGTCTCCGCTTTACCGGCTATAACGGCCCCATACTCGAGCCATAAAGCGTAAAGTCCAAAATAAACACCACTTCACGTTACAGCATATTTTCTGTTGTCGTTATTCTCCGGGCCATTGATTTGAAACGTACAGCGGTTTACCTGTCCGTCACGTTTCACCGGTCTGTCTGTCAGATAACAGCAGCTGTCACTGAACGGCTCCTCCAAACGATTTTACCGGACCCCGTTTGTCAGTTTGTGTTCCCATGGTCAACAGGCGAGACAAACAAAATCCTCTGAAAGGGAGAATAATGCCTCAGAAAGCAGTTCTGTCCTCTCCTCTGGAAACGTCCGTTTGTATTCCGCTGACAGAAGCTCAGGGCGCGCGTGCTGCCGCGAGCCGCTCCAGCTGCGCGAAATTAGCGAGAGTTACCCAGAGCATCACCGGAAAGAGGGCGGGTTGGCTTTCAAAGTGAAAGCTTAACAGGATTTGTGTTTCTCAAATGGATTATAAAGCCTAGGCTACAGTAATGTCTCACTTTCAGACAAAAAATGCAACATTTTACAGCGCAACAATTTGCTTTATTCTTATTCATAGCTTACTATTATTTTATTCTTGTCATTTTGCTACTTGTTGCTGCCATCAAGTGGTCAATTATCATCTAATCGAAATTATTTAAGAAAATATATTTTTTGCTCTTAATAAAAACACAACTAACAGTTTAAACTGTTACACATGACACATTACATCCGTGTGTTATCAGCCTACCTTTAAAAAAAAAAAAAAGTCAGTCACATTATCTATAGCCTATGATTTATATTTGCTTTGACATATCATTAACATGGCTGTTACATGACTAGATTTCTCCACAGTTTCATCTTGTGTTATTTAATGAAATTTTAGTGTGGATCCTTTAGTCATCTTTTATAATGTGCCTGGTTTTATTTAACATTGACCTTTAGTTTCCTGTTATAGGCTGTAGGCCTAATTGTGAAACTTCTTTAAAAGTGTTTTTTTCTTTTTTAAGTATAGAGGGAACTAACATTACTTAGAAATATGTTTCAAAACCTACATTATCGATTATATTTTATTGTTATTTTGAAAGTACTGACCGGATGTCCCTGTGATTGTCGTTCTAGGTGGTTTGACGTCGGAAAGCGCGAGCGCTCCCTGGAACCCACACACAGTTTACCGGAGCCACGCGCAGAGCGAGCAGTCACACACGCGCTCTCAAAAACAACTTGTCATTCTCATGAAGTGAAGAGGTGTGTGTGGGGCAGCAGGTGCTCGGGAGGGGTTCTACAATGTAAAGTATAGTGCGGCAGAACACGGGAGGCTTCTGTTCATTCACTGATTTGAGTCTAAACAGTAGAACAGACGTACTCTGTAATACTATGGAGCTTATGGAGACCTTGTCGTATAAAAAAAATCACTTGTTCTTTAGTAGACTAATTGTAAGGTGGGTTCAGCATAAGTGGGATATTTAAGCACTGGCTTGTTTTGTCATTGGACTGAGATTGATGAAGTTGCTTAATATGTTAAAGCTGTTCTGCTGGGATGCTGGGCAGTTCACATCTGATCAAGGATGTGCACATTTTAAATCATCATTTATTTTCAGATTCTATGTCAACAGAGCATATGAATTGTGGAATACAGCAAAATTGTGAAACATTTTTCATCCAGGTCACAAGTAAAGAATGTAACTCACATGCTAAGCAAGGTAATGCAGACAATGAAACCTGCTCCACTCATTACCTCATCCCACATATTCCTACTGTCTGTATTCAGCTCATGACAGGCTGTCTGAATGAATGCTTTAAAAATGCAAGAGGTGGGCTAGATTGACAGGCTGATGAACTGGAGGGCTGCCTGCCTCACATGTCTGGTTTGTCTACTGTACACCTGCCTATACCTTTCAAACATGTTTCCAGCTGTAAGCTTATACTACAGGACTAAATACAGTACACTCAAATTTTCCTCAAAGTTATGTTCTGATTTAAGTTTTGCCTAAATTTCACAAGCCAGCATGAATTTGTCTTTCCAGTGCAGCATGTAGGTCAGCCATCTCTCCAGAATAAAGAGCTGGCCTGGTACCCAGCTGGACACAAAGACCACTGGAATGAAATTTTCCTCTCTTCTGGGAAACTTGATATCAAAGAAAATCACTAAACCTTTGCCAACCTATCTGTCCTTACAATGAATAATGGACAGTAGAGTTTGGCTGTGGGGCTTTTTGAAGGCTTGGTGGAAACCAATCATATGATGGAATGATACAATTCATCAGCTGGGAAAAGTGTAATTCCCTCCAGATATTCTGACTGCAATGTTATTGAAAAGTCTCAGGAACAATTTGTACTTCAGTATCTTAAAAAAACAAAACACACACACACTGTCCAACACTTTAGCACCAATAACAAGGCATAATTTACACTTGCAGAGAAATATTCAAATCTGATAGGCAAGTTGCCATGACATTTACCTATCACCTTCAAGCTAATTTCCATCACTGTCAGTCCCAAATGCCAACTTTGCATAAAAGATAATTATCTCACTGTCTAACAGGTTGATTGTCATTCAATATACTGATGAGATAAAGATGGGTGCTATATTATAACCGTTGATTATTATGATTATCTTATATGTGCTTTAGTCTGGGTGATCATAGATCAAGACTATGTGGCTACATTAAAAAAGGCTAACAATAAAAGTAATTATATCACAATAAAATAAAATGTAAAACAAATGTATTATTTGTACTAGTAGTATTTGCTGTCTGCATTTACTGTATTTAATTAGTGTTATTTTTCTGTAAATTCTTGGTTTTAAAACTATTGTGAATAAATAAAAGTCCTATTCATTCTTAAGTACTTTTGTCTATGTTGTGTGGATCCAACAAGGACTTGAGGGCAGCGGGTGAAGTATATGCAATCAAAAAATAATCAGATGTCGCTTTGAGGCTTCATGACGTCAGAAGCAGGTCAGAACACTTGAATGACAAATATTTCAGCACCTTGGACAGCGAACAGCCTCTCTCTGACATTGTCTTTGTCTGCCTCTGTATGTGCGTGCGTGTGTGTGTGTGTGTGTGTTATTCATGCGCACACACACAGTTTTCTCCAAGGTATCAGAGAAATATGATGTATTTCTTTCCTCATGCCCACTAGGTGGCACCAGAGCATGTCTAAGAGCATCAGCCCAATAGGAGTTCACTGAACAGGATTAATAGTGGTGGTACATCAGTAACACAGTGGTAGTCCACTACATAATGATTAGTAGCAGAGACAAAAGCGTGAATGACTGAAATGCCTGTTCATATAAACGCTATAATAACCAAATGCAGTTCTGAATGCAGTCAGGAGCTTATCAGATTTTGGTCTTTAAGAACTGAAAATATGTCAGTGCCATTATGTTTTTATAATTTTTGTCTTGATATACTTTGCTTTACTTGGTCCTATATATAGACACAGCAACAGCAGCAATCTGTCATCTTGGATCTTCAGCAGGTAAAGCCCAGACTTTCCTTCTTTTGTCTTTGATGTTGCTGACACGCTATTTAAAATACAGAAGGAACTACTGATTCGCCCTTACTCTCTCCCAGACAGCAGAAAAAAGAGAACAAAAAAGAGATGCGTGTGTACGTGTGTGTGTGAGGAGGGGTTGTTTTATCCAGGTCAGTCCAAGTGAAGGAGTTATGAATAAATCAAAGCTACATTTACATTAAAATTCATCTCTTCTGCTGCTTTTTATAACATCGGAGGAAGGCGGGACGCAGCTATTAAACTTCAAAAGAAAAATTCTTTGCACCCCACCCTTCTTCCATCCACCCCCTCAAAAATACCCCTCTGTCCATCTGAAGTCTTTCTGCTTCATGGTACAGGGTTTGCAAGAGAACACACACACAGCTGCAAGTAAACTGACATATGCAATACTGTGCATAACAAAATCAACTGTTTTTATTACCCATCCAGCACTCTCTCCTGAGAGAACACACACACGCCTATTCTTTTCTATTTTATTTGAAGATTTCTGCATGTCTGTGTTTTTGCAGAGACAGCAGCGCCCTCTACAGGGACCACAGAGGCATCATAATCACAGTAAACAATATCTTTATACTCAAACAAAAGAATCGATGGCCAATATTTTATATTTATGTATTAAGCAGGTTAAATGTTTATGAAAACTCATTCAAAAGTGCATTTATTTTCTTGGAACATTTATTTCATTTTATTTCTATTCAGTTTTAATACAGATTTTCATGGTGGTTAGTTTGTCATGTGATTTATCGATCATTAGTGACAATTACATTAACAATTGTGATGGTAATAATCATTCAATAATGCTCATTTGGGGGCCTCTGGTGGCTGCGAGGCTGGCACTGAGCTGCTTAGATCACTTATGCCTGGGATATGTTAATGTTCAGGGACCAATCCTGGAGCCACAGATCTTACAGTTATGTGACAGTCTTCTTTCATTATGTTCAAACTGCCAGCAATATTTCAGTAGAGAGCAGCTGCAACGAGGATGACAGCATATTAGTGTACCTTGGGAAAATAGAGCAGATGCATGCCCTTGCATTACTGTAGAAGAATAAAAAAGGAGAATGTAGCAGTAGAAAAGTCAGAATGGGGCCAACTGGCTGTGTGTTGGAATTTATACTAAATGTTGCAGGGCTGCTGATAACTGCAGATAAGTCAGAACCTTCAGGGTAACTTATGTTGTCAACTCCTGGCCAGATTTGGCATGAAACCTGTTGTGGATATTTCAGAAGAGTATTCTTAATCATTTTGTTGACACCCTGAAATATCATCTAACACCACCATCAGGTCACAAGTTCCCCTGTCATTTTCCTCTAGTGCCAACCTCTGGCAAAATGTATACATTGCACACAAGATATCTAAATCTAATATAGTAAGTAAGTTGCCGGGACATTTTCTGATCACATTTATTAAGAACCTTTTTAGCCCTACCACTTTACCATGGTAAAGTTTTAAGAATAGTAGAATCACCACTATGTTCAGTGGAGTGCATAAACTCTCTAAGAAGCAGGGGAAAAAAGGAGCACCTTGTTCATGTGCAGGTTTAGGGTTCGGTTTATAGCAGCACTTAGGCTGCTGTAAGTGCCCCTCTGGCCTAAAATGAAGCATGTAAGTATCCCATTAGGGAACAGATATATCCTGGTGAAAACATGCAATTTGGCAACAAGGGATGGATGAGTATGTTTTGTCATTGGGCTCTATAGCCTTTAGGGGCTGCGTCAGACTTATAGTTGTTTTTAAATCCAAAGCATTGCTTTAAAAGGTGAATTCCTGTGAATAAACCCAATGAACCAGCCAAAAACAGTAGCACTGGGATGCTGAAAGCGAGACTTTCTTGTCATGTCTTTGACATTTCGAGGCTTTTGTTCTCAAACACCAAGACAGGACTACTGCCTACGCCAACACAGAAAAAAAAGGAGCTATTGTACATCACCAGCACCAAAACTGCTCAATTACCTTGAGAGTATTAAACATGTTGGGTGTGGGAGGATGACGATGACTGTTTGGGTCTGATCGTTGTTTTCTGTGCGCTCATCAAGAAGCTCACAGATATACAGTACAATAGAGGAACTGTGTTCAAGGCCAGATGGGGAACTGGATGGAGGCAGGCGTTTCTTGTTTATTTTTATTTTTTTAAAGTGCTCTCTACTGTCTACATACTTTTGTGAACTTTTGGTCTGAGGCTGTTTTGGGCTAGGCCCCTTGGCTGAATGGGAGCAAATCCTTACAGCCACGTGCCAAAATCTGGTGAAAAGCCTTCCCAGAAGAGTGGAGGCTGTTATAGCAGCAGATTAACGCCCAATGTTCAGTTGTCCACATACTTTTGGCAGTTTTATAACTTTACAAGACCCGATAGCTCACCAAACTGCTTTAAATCTTTTGGTAAATCAGGTGTTGGCTTTCTTTTAAAACTGCCCATTAACACCTCTAAACTTGACTAATTAACATGTTGTATTTTGTTCAATTAATCTGGACTCAAACAGAATCTTGTCATCACAGTGAGGTTACCAGGTGTGGTGCCTGTACAGAGACCTATACTAAAACCTGACCTCACCTGGCAACCGGTGTTAAAAACGGAGACGGTGCACAAAACTGCTGGGCTGTCGTCTTTGCAATTTAGTTTGTGTACAGATTAAACAACTGAGATACAGCATGCTAATTTGTGAGCTTTATAGATGTTGGTAGGCATATTTCTAAACTTTGGACAGAGGCAGGGTATCTGTTTCCCCCTGCTTCCAGTCTTTATGCTAAGCTAGGATAACCACGTCCTGACTCCATCTCTGCACTTAACATACAGACATCAGAGTGGTATCTTCTCTTCTCACTCTCAAGAAATAAGTAAATAAGCCTTTATTTCCCAAAATGTTGAACTATTCCTTTAAATGGAAGATTCACCTGGTGAGATATGGCCCACAAGAATTAGGCTCCATCTATAATCTCCATTTTATATATAAAAGCTAAACTTATAGCAGGGATTACTTGTCAATCAAACAGCATCTCAGTAGGTGGTGCTCTTTCCTTTGTTTGGTCGTGGTGACGATGGCTGCTCGAGCTAATTCATGTGTCCCTCTCAACACAAACAGCAGACAAACAGAAAGCAACAGGTAGACATTACATTTATGTATTAAGACAGATTGAATCAAACAGTCTGGGCAGCGACAGAGAAGAGAGTTGGAAAAGAGGGGATGATGGAGGGAGACAAGAGACGGAGTGATAGAGGGGAGAGAGAGACAGACAGCGAGGTAACAGATGTGGGTGGGAGTTCCCCAGACAGGAGTGTGAGGATAGCCACTCTGAACTGAGCAGGATGAGTCATAATTTACACTCAGACACCCGCCCCCACACACACGCACACACTCACAGAAGCACAGACACGGGGAAGTCCACTGTTACCCTGGTAACGAGTGATTAGTGACGCAGGTGGGTCTCCGAACGGAGGCAGCGAACACCTGCCGAATGCTGAGAGGATAACACACACACACATCTGGCATCAATTACATTCATCATACTGCGTCTCTGACTTTCTTTCTGCATTGCCTATGGCTTTGTCTCTCTCTCTCTCTCACACACGCACAAACACACTGTTGCTGAAATGCATACAACACATTCATATATTCACACACAAACACACACAATCATGCTATTAAACAACAATAGCCTCTTCCCTTGACTCCTCTCCTTTCCTTGTTTCCTCTCCTCTCTTCTCCTTTCTGTTCTTTGTCTCCTTTCCTCTCCTCACATCCCTCCTCTGATCTCGTTTCCTTGCCTCCTCTCCTCATTTATCTTTGTAACATCACCAGCTCAGCGGGGAGGAGGAGAGAGGGCATGGAGGGACTAAATTATTCATTCACACCCCAACTCTCTTTTCCTCCATCTCTGTCTGCTGTTTCTACCGTCTTGGATCCCCCTCCCCTCTTTCTCTCTCTTATACCTATTTCTCTCTCCTCCCGAATTTCTTTCAACGCCTCTCTTGCTCGCAGCACAAAGACCAGTGAAAAACTTTAAATCTATGTGTCAGAAAACAAACAGGGATATGTGTATCACAGGGATAGACACAGTAAAACATGTAGGCCTTTTCTGTTTTGTTCCTGTCATACTAGTTTGTCAGTCAGGATGGTCAAAGTAAGCTTTATTATGACAAATATAACTTGGGGAAAATGGGGTTCATTTGACAGCAAGATGATCCAGCCCTTGTAACCTAGCAACCACAGAAACCCCACATGGGTCTAGACCCCAAGGTTAAGTACTTCAGACTCTTCACAACAGCAGGACTTGGATGTCAGTAATAAAGGGCTTCATGGGCCGTGGTCCTCTAAACACCTCACATATTACTATTGATCTCTCCTTTAAAAGATGACTGGTTTCAGCTTCAGGGACATTTTAAAGGGGATATCCCCAGGAAGTGCTGTTCTAATATTGCTGGTGTTGTTGGTACTTTGAAGTGTGAAGTAATAACAGTGAAAGTCAATTCGTGTTAGTCATGCCTTTTCCCCTGACTTCACTGTAAAAAAAAAAAGAAGAAAAAAAAAAAGACTGTACACACTGGATGTGTCTGAAAACGAGCAGCCTGCTCTAACTTATCTTCATCCCTTATGGCTGCCAGTTATTGGATTTTTACAGGAAAATAATAATAATAATAAACATCACATTATTATTTAAGATTATGGTCAACGAAGAGAAATGTATGAGGTGGGCCTGAGGAAACGTCTTTGCATAATCCTAAACTGTTATCCAGAGAAATATAGAACATTCTTACAGCTATTATAAAAGCAGTATTTCAATAGGATGCTGTTTTGAGGCATTTCCCTCCATTTTTGGATTTTCCCAGAGAGGTCAGCGGTCACAAGCAGCTGTTAGAGCAGGTACAGTAGGAGGCATCAGTGACAATTTTCACCGCAAAATGATAAGAGTTGAAAATGGAAGACTTCTGCGTCAGAGTGGTTACATAATCGCTCCAGATCTTTCCCCCCAAAAGTCAGAACTACAGAGGAAGATGAGAGGAGGGGGAGCAGAGGGAGAGGGTGCGACTGTGGGGATGGGGGAGAGACACAGAAGGGAGAAATCCTTCAAGCAAGTGTATGAATTAAGGAGGTGCTGAAAGTCCAAGCTGGGTGGAGGTGGAGGAGGGCTGGAAAATATGTTTATATAATGTGAACATGTAGTTAAGTTTGGTTCTTTGGTGACTTTTTACCTAACATTTGTCACATTATATCTCAGGGTGTTAAGATTAGTTGTTAGTTTTGAGTCTTTTATGAACAGTCTTGTAGAACTAGAAGGTGGGAAACCGTAGAAAAGAGGGTAAAAAAATCAACTTATTGAAATGAATCTAAAAGATAACATGATGAAAGTCAACAAATTCAAACAATGTAAGAAAGAAAGAAAGAAAAAAGGGATTACTCATTTTAAGCAGTGTATCAAAGGCATGCTATTCCATTCTTTCTCATTCTCTCTGAATCTCTCTTTAAATAGATCATGCTGTGCAGTCAGTCAAGCAGACTGCCATGATACCACTTTATCTGCCCTCTATTATGCAAACACTGTCTCCTCCTCTTAACCTACACATCATGTCTGGATTTGATGGCTGACTTCTATGAGACTGCCGCTTTCGCCTGGATTCAGTCACTACTTGGAGAGCATGTGCCATCACTGTATTTCAGTTAGTAATTTTTAATTATAATAAATCTAACACCTCCAATCACTAAAAGATAAGATAAGGCAAAGTCCATGCATCAAATATCATCTTCCACTAAAATGACCAAACCCGCTAACATCAGCAGCATTTTGAGAGACAATGTGAAGCAATGAGTGAATGCGGTTATCTGTGATATCAAATATTGGACATCAACAAATCAAAATTAAAAAACTATTAGCTTATTGGTCCTGAATGCACCCCTCTTGTTATTGTTATTGACATATGAGTGTTTTTCTGATCTATTTGTCTGTGCCTACTAAAACCATTACAAATGATTGTTGAAGGAAAAAAAAGATACATTTTTCCGTCTTCTGGTCGGTCACCGAAATGGTTTAGTTATTGTTAGGATTAGGCCCAAAAAATACTTCATTACAGTTAGAAAATGATCGTGATCATGGTTGAAAGAAAACAACGCCGACAGTTTGTAAGAAACAGGATGTCAACAGTGTTCTCCCATGTGAATTGCACACGTCAGGTGGTTTTGCACCACTACATTACACTACTTCTGTATTTGCTTCTGAGGTCCTTGTCAGGTAAATGTATCTTATACCATTCAGCGTCGCAGGGGGCTGAATCCTGTAGCCCAGCATGAGCAGGGTACACCCGGGACAGGCGTCCAGTCTACCACAGGGTCGACATTTGCCAATTCACCTGACCTACTGTTTGTAACAAAACACAATCTCCTGTTGTTACTGTTTAGGTGTAACATTAATGTAAAGAGCAGTACTGTGCAGCACAATTAAGTGCAAACACTTTAGTACAGTGTAGAGGTGGAGAAGGATAGCACTGTACAAACAATGTAGACTGGACCATTGTCAGAGAAATCTAATATAACTGTCAATACTCTCTCTCCGGCTGTGGTTGTGTATGTGTCAAAATTAAATGGTTTCCCTAAAGCTGCACTCTTCCAATCTCAGCTAAACCACAATTCCCAGCCCACTGCTCCTCTGCCAACAGCACCTTTCAGTGTACTGGCCCTTTAATGAGTAATGACAGTGATTTTATTGTCATGCTTTCTACATGTTTACGTCACTGTAACCTGCTGGCCTCTCTGCAATGAGTCGGTCACGTCTCGGGTGGGTCATTGTTTGATTGTGTTGGCATCTGGCATCATACACTGGTTTTAGTCCGCTTGATTTAAAACAGTTTTAACATACATTTAAAATGTTTTGTTTTGCTGGTTACAGCATGAAAAACAGTGACCATATCTGCTCCATATTTTCCCAAAGAAGGAAATAAGAGATGGGCTTGTTGCTGTTGATGACAAGATGTATTATTTTTCTTTACCAGCAGTTTTTAGAGTGCTTTAGAATGCTCCTGTATGTGTAGCTGACTGCCTAAGATGCAAAATTAAATTTGAATAATGGGAACAGAAAGCGTAGGTAGATGTGACAAGAGATAAATCTTTGTTAAGCATTCAAGATTCAACAAAGGAGAATGTTTTCAGTGCCACCCACAGTCGTGCGCATGCTGGGTGAGAACTCTCGACAGCAGTTCCAGTCAGCTATTGTCTGAGCAAAATAATGCCTAATTTCAGCTATTTTGTCATGCAAAAAAACATGTTATCCTCACACCTCTCTGCAGAGAAAAGTTAGATAGAGGAGGAGGATAACTGAGCAGGTGCATGGTGGATTTTTGGAAAAGGATCTTTGCATTGTTCTGACTGTGCTGTGTAAAAAACAAAGGAACTCAAAAGGCCAACGAATTCAGTAATCAACATATACAATAAAAAATAGCTTCACTAACTAAAAATCGGAGGTGATACAGTAGATCGGTCCTCTTTCCTTTCCTCTAAAGTTAACCTTTAGATAAATAATAGTGACATGACAATAAATAGTGAAAACACATTTCTGAGGCTGAGAGTAACGCTGAAGAGACCTCTGACTAATCTGTTTTCCCCACATTGCTGCATTAAAGGAACCTTGTACACAGCATGTGCATGTGTGTACATCTGTGTGTGTGTACAGTAATCCTTCTCAGTGACAATGTTCAGCAGCATGGTATGTTCAAGCATCTGTGCCACAAAGCAGGTCTAAGAACAGCATTTACAGTATAAGGGTGATTTAATTTAAGAGGGGCTACAGACATAAATCCATAACCTTTCTACGACTGTGTCCATTATCCAGAGAGAACAGGCTAATGGATTTGATATGACAGAGTATTAACATGCATTACAATTCATTTAAAATTGGACAAAAATGCATGAAATTGCTCCCAGCCTTAAAATGATCAACCACAATACTCAACAAGTGTAATAGTTTAAAGTAGAGAATTTGAAGGATTTTGTGGTTTACACACAGCTACATTTAAACTCATATTTGGCTGAGGATCGAAACTGACTGGCACATACTGTATATGAAAAGGCAATTCAGTCATGTGACTCACATGAGGTGAAGAAAGGAGACAAGCAAATGGAACAAGCAAATTACTTTGCTGGGAAGGAAGCAACAGATGAACAGCTTTAGTGGCGGGCATCATGACCTCATCTGTCCACACACACACACGCATCATTGACAGCTATATAATACAGAGTCCAGACAGAGGCTAGAGTGTGAAGCCTAACTTATCACTACTACAAAAGGCACAAAAGTGTTGTGTGTATACTCTCATTAACAGTCTCATCAAATTCACCCATGTTGCAGCACCCTAAATCCAGTCTGGATGGGATTAGTTTAACAAACCTGGCAGTCATATGTGTGGTATATTTGGACTTTTGAGAAATGACGGCCTCTTTTGTCCTATCAAGTGTCCAGTTAAAGTAACGCTAGTTTAAACGGACATTTCTGTACAGTGAAGTTGATGAGGTTAGACCCAGTTTGTCTTTTAAAACTTTTAAAAAGTTGCAAATAATATAAAATGGGTGAGATTTACTCATGATGAAGCCAAATAGTGTAAATAAAAAAGTGTAAATAAGTCAATTTACAACCACAGCTGATACCTCAAACTCTATATTTGGATGACTCCATGAACGACATTGCTACTGTAGGAGGTTGTTATGTATAGTCTTCTCTCTCTCTATTCCCGTCCTTAGTCACTCCGTCAGGACAGATGCACATAGCTGTTTGCAGTGTAAAGAGATAATCTTACCTGGTTCAGCTCTGCCCAAAGCAGCCTTTAATCTCCTCTCTGCTACCTTCAATATAAACTCAAAGTCCATGGATAACACACACACACACAAAAACAACTGTAAACACCAGCCCATTGGACTCCTATGAAAACTCACTTGTTAAATCGCCTGGAGTCCCCCAGCGCGGCCTCAGACGTGGACACACACAGCGACACACACACACACGATAGAGTGGGACAGATATGGCGATTATGTCATGCAGGGCTGTCATCAAGTAAAAGGTTAACACAGGCGAGGGCAGACTAAAAGTCAGCTCAAGTGTGTGTGAGGGAGAGGTAGAACAAAGAGGAGGCGGGAAGCAGCAGAGAACAGAGATAAAGAGAAGTGCTAAGAGAAAGCTACAGAGTGAGAACTCATCAGTGATGTAAGCCGCTTAACTATCGGTGTTCACGTTATTATTTTTTCTTTAGAAAGATTAACCGTTTTGTGGTTGAATTTAAGTTTATGCATTTATCTCATTCAACGTACAGAGTAACTTTCAAGGTCACTTAAACTGGAAATGATAAAGACACAAGCTAAAAAGAGCAGACATTTGTATTTTAATATCATTTAATATGTCATACTCAGTGGTAATACTCAAGATTGTTCTTATATATTTTGTATAATGTATTATGTAGATATTGTGCATTAATATTGAAAGGTTTATTATATACATATTTATATTATTCTTAGTATTTTGCCTCTCCATCATGAACTAAAGACTCAAGTTCAAATGCAGTTTTCAACCAACAGCAGCACAGAAGTGTAGCACAGTCATGAGGGACGACTCTGTACTATGCCAAAGTATTCATCCTGATAATGAAGGTTCATTTCTTAACTTCTTTACTATGGTTGAAAGCTCAGGAAAAAAATAGTAAGTGGACCTTGAGGATGGGCTTGTTTTGTCAAATACTGTTCCCGAGGTAAAGAATGAACATTCATGCTTAACTTAAGGCCAAATAAAGTACAGTGGATGACATGCTGTTGAGCTTGCATGCCAGCATCTGTGTAGAATATCACCAGCCTTGTGATTAAATACTGTAGCACTATATCACAGTGACTATGTATATTCAGCATCTCCAGTCCAATTAAAAACTTTTTATGCAGCCAGTCAGAGACTGAGTTGTTGTCAAGTGTTTCTCTGCCTCTTATCATTCAGTCGGTGAAAACACTTCTTAGTGGAGCCTTTGATGCCCTGCTGGATTTTAAGTGCACTTGGAAAAATAACACTCAGCACTCACTCCCCTCTTGACAGAGTGAGAGCTATCCAAACACACACACACACACACACACACACACACACATATTCCCTCATTCACCTTTCCTGATTTGCTCATTGCTTAATTTTGAAAATCATAGTGTTTCCAATGCTGAACAGTCAACAGCACTGGCTTCTTATATGGTATTTTCTTTGTTTGACACCCTACAAAAACTGCATTAATTTACCTCAACCTCACTACTGTCCTTTCAAAGCAGAAATGCAACAGTGTGGTACTGTAGGTGGCAGTTTTAGGGTCTAGTGTCTAAACATTTGTCGCAGAGACATGTAAAGAAACATTGAAATTTTAGTCATTTTGGTGCACTCTATCCACAATTGCGAGTTGTATTCAGGTTTGACGTTTTATAAACCAGCTTATGTTGAATAGAAATGTCAGTGAGCAGATCTGTGCTGTTAAAGGGTCACTTCACCCACACACACAATATTCTAACGGCATTGAAAAATACATTGGAAAATCTCAAGAGCAATTTGTCTTTCCAAAACCAACGTCCCAGTTGCCCTGGATAGTCCACAGACCTCCACCAACTCTGATGTTTGCTGCTGGGCAGTGTAGGTTTATCAGAGCTTTTTTTCCATTAACTTAGCTCCTTGCTGCAGCCAAAAACGACATAATGGGAGCAGCGAGAGTAAACCAAAAGTAAAATAAAGTTACAGGCCGGAAAACCAAAAACAATTAAAGCTCCATAAAGGGGAACTGCAGAGTCTGCTGATAATTCTCCGTTGGTTTGTTACTATGAGCAACATTTTCACATAACACATAGCAATTTGATCCGTTCTTATTATAAAAATATTGATTTTAGCTGCTTTAACAGCACATTTTATATACTAAACTGTACTAAAGAGTGTCTAAGACATCAGCAGAAGACATACAGATTTACCACTATGAATATCGCATAAGAAATACTGGATAATTTTTAACTTTACCTGCAAAGTTCAGTTCGGTTTGGTTTGTTCTGGTCTGATTATATAAATGACCTGTTTGACTGCACTGCATGTCTTTGTGACGGGTGTTAGTAGTTGACAGCTTGTGAGTGTGTGTACGTGTGTGAAGTATGACGTACATGAGAGTTCGGACAAAAGTAGATTAGACCAGCGAAGTCATAATGTCTTTCTGCAGACTCGGTGTGTTTGGACAACGAGGCCATGAGCTAATGAGTTCACTCACACACACACACACACACACACACACACGTAAAGGGAGCATATTAGAGTATTGCACCAAAACCCTCCATGTGACCTTAGAGGACAAACATCACTATGATGTCTGTCACTATTTTGTCAACTCATCACCTTTGGACAATGTAACAGCACGCAACTGAGAACAGAGACACACACAAATGTACTTTGCTGCAAGCTTGAGGAAAATATGACATGAATATTTTTGATCCAATGATATCCACTGATATACATTTTGAAGGCAAATGAAATTAAATTTAAATACAATACATTTAAATAACAGAAATGTGTAGTGTATGCGTGTGTGTATGTATGTGAGGGGGGGGTTTCACTTAGACAGATCCGAGAAGGCGCAAACCCCACTGCTATACTCCAGTGTTTGAATAAAATATAAAGTACGATGCCTTAATGCCAACTCTCCAGAGAAGGTGAGCAGGCATGTGTGTGCACGCCTACGTGTGCTATAAAGGGTAAAAGTCTCTATCTGGGTCGCGCCATATGGGACACAAGACATCGAGTAACATTGTGCCTTATTCTTTTTAACAATGAATGATACTGATGCTGGTTCATCTGGAGGAAACCGAGGGAGTCCCATTTACAACGCTGGAACTCCATTCACAGTTTCCAAAAGAAAATGCTCCATAGCAGTGGGACCTGAACACGCACTTACTGAAAATTGAGTTTTTGTTATGTAAAGGTTGACTTTAAGCTTAATCTGTCTGTGGTTATCTCATCTTTAAAGTTATAATATTTTAATTTAATTACATCAAACCCCATTTTTGATACTATTTATGCCATTTTTTGCTACTGGGCTGGCGGAGTCTGCCTTTTACGCACATACTTTCAATTCGACTACACACACAGAAAACGATGCATGCATGTACTTCACTGTTACTGTTCGTAGTTTCATCCCATTAACAGAAGCCTCCCTGTTTACTGATCGCTCTCTCACAGCTGTAAATGAGTTTGTTACTGCTAATGCAAACTGAACATTAAAGCGTTCAACCGGCAAATCATGGACTGGCTTTTAATGTAAAGCAGCCAAGGTTAGCAGGAAGCTGTTAGCAATAGGCCTACACAACAAGATCTTTTTAGTGACTTTTGACAGTGAATCTGTTTAATATTGTAAGGGAAGAATCAAGAAGAAGAAACAGCCAGTAAACATCTTCTTTTACAATGCTTTCCATTTGTACACAAGAAATATCAAACTAATAGACAGATTGATTGAGCACATTGTTGCTTTTTTTTAATTTTAATGACCTGTGGCCTTTCCTGTGGTGCCATCCCTAGAACAAAATGTTTTTAATCCCAGTTATGCTAAAAACAGCTAAATCATTGATGTTGCTTGGTCCATCCAACACTTTGACATTGTGAAGTGTAATGAACTTTGCAGCACCTTGGGACCTAGTGGGGCTTTAAACTTTAAGTGTTGTTATTTTGCAAATTTTAGAAACTGAATAGAAATCCATAATACAGATTTTAAGTCAAAGTCAACTTTGATTTACAGTACAACACACAGTAACTGTTTTAACTTGCTTCTTATGGAATCACCCACATACATACTGATGGGCACACACACGCATGTCTTCCCAGTGGACCTTCGCCAAATAGAGCAATTCAGAGAAAAAACGCCAACAAATGCTGAGTCAGCAAAACTCTGACTCCTCCACATTTACAGCAGGTCCATATTTCACCATCAACTGCTGTGTGTATTACGCATAAACACACACATACACACTAAAATGCCAAGGGAGAGAGTTACATTTTCTTTAATTAAAAGAGAAAGTGACAGCTAAATGATGCTGACTGCCATAAATCTATGAGCCTAGCTGCAGGATGCTGGTGGGAACTTACTCGTTTCTCTCTGTTCGGTACGTACTGCCGTTCTTTGCATTCCCGCTGTGTGTGTGTGTGGGTGGGTGAGATATTCTGTCATTAGCTAATCACCTCACATGACAAAGCAACATATGCAAAAGCCAAGTTTCTGAACTCATGTTTGCAATCACTTTAAAGTATTTACACAACCCAACACTGGGGTTGGCATTACACCAGAAAATAAGGGCAAAACACCGAGCCAGTCTCAATCCCTTTCACCATGACATAATGACTTAAATGGCCACATGAAATAAATGTACAGTGATTTGCCTCATTGGTGCAGATAATTGGATAAATGGCAAAATGAATCATTATTTGCCTTGTCTATAAAATGTCTATATTTTGTCACACAAGCAGGTATTCAAGTTGCAATTACATGAAAGAGAAAAGCAAGTTGAGAAGCAAATGTTTATTAATCAACCCATTTGACAAAATAACATGAACTCAAGGTCCACTGGCTATCTTTCTCAGGAACTCTCAGCCACATCTCATGGTCTTCATCGGTGGATGGAGCTGGCTCAGTTATCATCCCATCAACTGACTGAAATCTTAGGTCACGTGATGACATCTGAGCCAACTCCATCCACTGGTGAAGAACATGAGATGCGGTTGAAAGCTCCAGAAAAGGCTAGTAAGTAGAGCTTGAGTTAAGATTCTTAAGATTATTGTATCATACAGTTTCCCAGTTTCAAACATGTCGTATGTTCAATGACATTGTGCAGTAACATTATAGATTATTTATTTTTACTTCAAAAAGGCTTGTGTGTTGTTAATACCCCAGTTTATGTAGCACAGGGGTGCACACGTTCTTTCATAAATCCAACAAGTCTACCTTCAAGCCAATTCATCAAATGAGCAAAAAGGAGCACAATATAAAAAGGAATTAAAGCAGAAACACAGAGCCCAGGGGACACAAAAAACACAACCAGTCATGTGACACTTTGTAAATTGCAGGCAGTGTGTTGGCAGGCAGTGAAAAGAAGCTGTGAAAATTTTGCAGTTTGCACAACAGTTCAGTTCTGTGTGGCAAATCAGTCCTTTCACCTGTGCCAACACATCAATATTGATTTGGTTTTGTTTGTTTTCACCTTTAATCTGCAAGATTCGACTGCTCCAGTGTTTTCCCAGAGATTACTTGTCGATCACACATGGCAGATATATATATATATATATATATATACACACATACATACCTACCAGCCCTTCATAAACAGTTTATACGTTGAATCATTTTTAGATCAGTCTGTGATGAAGGGAAAAACAGACATTCATGTATAAGAAGATGTCACAGATTAGACCTAATACTTTGATGTGCTTTCCAGGAGATGTTTAAATCTTAAACTACACGTCACCTCACTTATGCATCTGTTTCTATTAGGCTAGTAGTCTTATTTATTTATCTACACAAATACAGAGTTGTATAGCTGACATACACCATGCTGCAGAGTTTATACAGATTTTACTTACTACACACCAGCTCCAAACCAGAGGGACAGTGCTTCGTAATCACTCAAACAACTGACTCTTGAATACTGTTTTGGGTGTGTTTGCTTGATTGGCAGGTGTCTCAGCTTTTCCTAGTCAAAAATGGTGGTTGTCAGTTGCTGGTCCCTGCTGCTCACTTTTGGCTCCAAACAACAAGGCAGTGATGGTGCAACCCAAAGGCAAATTTTAAAATGTTGCTTTGGAAACCTTTGGCTAATGTCACAGACACTACAGCCATGTTTGTCCATTATTTATGGTTGTTTGCAGCAAAGCAAATGTTAGCTTGGTTGGGCCAAAGTTCAAAAAAGAGGAGAGAAAAACACTGCATAACAATGATAACTTGCTTGGGCCACTTTCTGCTGCCATCTGACTTCCAAAAGTTGCCTCATGGGGCCTGCTGTTGTCCTCTAAACACTGTGTTGAGGATACAGAGGCCAACTCCCTGATGCAATGTCAATAAGCCAATAATGTCAACAATGTCCACTTCCTGTTGCAATGCCAAAGTCAATCTCATTCCTGCCCTCACCCAAAGTGGAAGGAAAATCTTGTGGAAAACAAAGCTAACTGTTCGGTTTGGTCAAAGCTTTTAGCTAATCTAAATTTGTCCTGTGCTCTCTGGAGAGCATGACTAAGAGAATCAAAAGACCTGCTGGCGAATTAAACTGGATTTCACTCTTAATTATATCCTCCCTGCACTCTGTTGATGAACACAGCCCAGGACACGTGACAGATGGGTCTCCCAGCCCTGATCTTTGAAGTTACATCTACACATATTTACACAAATCCAACTTTAGAAGATGGACATGTTGCCTGTGAGTGTGCCAAGTATGACGCTGGACATAATTAACAGCTCACCTGAATGAAAAAGTTGCTATAAGCATTGTATGACTTCTTAAAGTCGGTCTGCCAAGAAGCTCTGAGCTCTGTTGAACACAGCATCACATTCAGTCTTCGTTCTCATGAGGAGAGATGTAGTCTGACTGAAATGTCTGCATCCATAAGATAAACACACAGACTCCACTCTTTCCCATGCCACAGTATGCACTGAATATCCACAGTGAAAGTCTAACTAAATAAGGCCATGTGCTGTTTAATCATGCAGGTTACTGGAGCCTGAACAGGTCTGCATGCTGCATTAGACTTGATTTTCTGCAGCATCTCTGCCACACACAGCACGCAGTCTTTTTCACACGCACTGCCACTGTAGTCAGTTTTTGTGCTAATAAGTTATCACCCCCCTCTCCCTCTGCCACCCCCCACCATCATACCCCCTCCCCTCCCTGTAGTGCACTCACTTGCTGCACAACTGCGATTGCAGAGAAACACCAGCAAGCAGTCGAAGAGTGCAGTCTCGGGAGGGAATACGCACACGCACAGACACGCAATAAAGTATTTCCCTATCACCCCTACACACGCACAGAAAGAGAGACACACGCACACAACAAACTCACCAGTTGGGTTCTTGTTTTTCTTGAGGCTCCTGCCACAAAGACACTGCAGCATATGCGATCCTTTGCTGAAAATGTTGTTCCAAATAAACCGCATGGATTTGGCCGAGACGGGGGAGGAGGAGGAAGAGGAGGTGGGGGACGAGAGGCGCTCCGGATGCTGCAGCCTAAAATTCACCCACCGCATGGGGGCTGATCCGCCCCCCTGTTTGCATGCCAGCAGAGCCGGCCAGCTGTTGGGCTCAGTTCGGCGGTGCTTCGGCCCCCCAATCTGCACCATAGACAAGAAAAGGAGCAGGAAGTCCGGCTTGTCGCCCGGTTTCTCGCCCGGTTCCTCCACAAGCCCAGAGACCAGGAACCGCACGTATTCCGCGTCGACGTCGTCCCCGTGCGGCAGGAAAAGAGCAACCGCGGCGGCGCTTTTCTCCGCGGTCTCCGCCTCCGGCTGCCCCAGCGGCCGGAGGTCCTCAGCGGCGGAGGATGGGTCGCTGCTGTTGCCACCCGGCCGCCGCGGCGTGAAAAGCCCCCGAGCGCTCCTCTTCAAATGTCGTCGTCTGCCGCGCGGCGCGGGGAGAGGAGCGGCAGCGGCGGACAGGCATGCGGCGGCGCTAGCGTGAAGTCGGCGGTACGCGGCAGCTGTCGGCTTCTGCACAAAAAACCATTGCATATTAGTGGGGTTCGCAGGGGTCGGTGGATCCGTCCGTCCGGGAGGGGAGGAGGAGGGGAGGGGTGCGGGTACCGGGTGTCCGTCAGCAAGTCGGTGGCATCCCTGTAACCGTAGCCTACAGCAGGCAAGTACTGCAGCAGGGGGGCTCCTTTCCAAACACACACACACACACACACACACACACACACACACACACACACACACACACACACACACTCACTCAGACACTCTCACACACACACACACGCTAGATGCAGAATCCTTTTCCAGCAGCAGCGCTGGTTCTCTGGTCTCTGGTCAGTGAGGGCGCATGTAGCGCAGGACCGGGCAGGTGAATCACTGCAGGGGATCTCTGCACTATCCCACTCTGTGTTTTTCTCTTCAAAAAGTCCTTATGAATATTTGATCCGCGTTTCGGCCTCCACTTCTCAATAATCCATAAGCTCCAATGCGCCAAGATACTGCTGCTGCCTGTCTGTCTCCTCTTCCTCTCCTCTCTCCTCCTCTTCCTCACCTTGCTGGTGAAAAGAAGCTGCTGGACTATGGCTCTGATGCCTCTACTACTCCAGAAACTAGATGGAGAAGAAGTAGAAAAAGCAGACCGGGTCCGGCTCGTGGTCCTCTCGCGCTCCTCTGGTGCTTCAGCGTCTTCTTCAGCAGCGCTCGAGACGACCGACGGCCGGTGGGGCGCGAGGAGGTGCGCTGACTATCTATACCCAACCAGCAACAAAGTGGGAGCAATTAAACAAAACACCTATTCCGACTGGCACCTTCAAAATAAAAGATTCCCATATGGAACAGTACTTTCTTACAATATGTACTTTTCATTTTATTATGTTTCTGCTTACATTTTAACATTTTACTTGATTTATTAAGAGAACATTCTTATCAATGCATTTTGACAAATAGGCAAAGAAATGTTAAAGAAGAAATGTGGAGTAAGTAAAATTGAAATTAAACTGTTCATCAGAGTCATATGCGATTAAATATTTATATTTAGGCCTATTAACTTATATTTCAGGATAAAAAGACGTGTTTCAAATTGATTATATATATATATCTCCTATAATTTACAGTAGCTTACAACTACTGCATACATAAAATTGTCAATTGAATTATTACTACATTTTCAGCCAAGTATGCATACATATGACTTTGTTGTCTGTACCTGCAAAACAATTTACTTACAATTTACTTTTCTTTGTTTAAGCAACCTAGAGCTGTGCATATTGCCCAAGTTCTTTTTCTTTCAAAAATGAGCACAGTCCGGTTTACCCTCGACTTTTGTTCTGAAGGAAAAGGTTGCCTCCGGTTTGCCTGTGCAGCTTGACGCAGCCCTACTAACTGAAGCTGCTTGTAGGCACGTGGTTCCCACACCGTCAGTATCTGGACTGACTGGATATGAACCGAAACTGGCAACATATGGGGAGGGGGGCGGTGGGGGCGAGATGGCGTCACTAATATGTGTACGAGACCTCCACATACATTTGTCTCTCTTTACTTACGAGCGCGCCTTTGCATCAGATAGGCAACGCCGTCCAGAAATCTGGCAGGTTAATAGTACACACCTGTTGCATGACTCCCTTGTAACACTGGGGTGTTGTAGTCAGTTCGGCCTGCAAGATATGGTCTACGAAACAGCGCCTAATCTGAACTGAGGTCTGATCTTTCAGAATTGCTTGTTTCCTTCGCATTTTCATGTGGTTAAAGCAATTTATTAAATTACTTGAGTTGAAATGTTGTTGAATTAATTGCTGCTTTGTGTATCTAATGTAAATTTTCTCGGTTGTAGACTGTCTCGCACCCATGGCGAGTTAAACCGGAGCTGAAAATGCTGCAGTGGTTTCAGGAGAGCGAGCTGGCGCTGTCCATGGTGCTGAATCCACATCAGCTGCTCAAAGTCACAACACAAACACGGACACGCGGGCAAACTTATCACTGACAGTTTAATTATCCTAATGACATGCACGTTAGGTCTCTGGACCGTAATAACAGTGTCAGTGACATTTCAAACCGATTAAACAAACAAAACCACAACTGAAAGCAATACGAATTACTTTGCAGATATAAATCATCAAAGTCAAAAGTCCTTTAGAGTGTTTTGGCATCTTGAAATGCTTTTAAAACACACCATCCATTCTCAAGCAGTTGCCTATGAATCAGCCAATTTATAAACCTAAACCCAAAACAGCAGTTTTACTGAGGGAAAGGGAACGACTTTTATGCACAAAGTGCCTTTGATGTTTGCAATAAAATCCCCTCTCTGAGCTGACAGAAATGACTGTGAGGACCTGGGAACTTAAGAAGAAAATCCATTCACTCTCAACAAGAACTGGAAATTATATTTTCAGGAGAAAGGGTGGCAAGAAAGGTCTTTTTTTTTTTTTTTCCCTAAAAGACAGTAAACATCCTGTTCAATATAACAAACCTACTATTGCGCACACCAAACTGCTTTGGTTGTCTTCCTGAGATGAAGCGAGAGTATAGCAGATGTATTTGGTTTGATTGTAGTTTCTGTCAGGCAGCAGGGGACCCATTTATGAAGCCCTAAGCAGAATTTTAACCCCAAACAGACAAACAGGGAGGTAACCACATTTTCCTTAAAAATAAATAAAACCCTGAAAATCTTTCTTTTTAACGTTGTCAGGCACACACTCGAATGAACAATATTCTGCAGGGGGCACAAATTACCAATTACAGACAAACACTGAACTTCCTGGAATAAATATCACTCTCAGCTGCATTGCAGTATCTGCAAATGAGTCCAGGATAATGGTCCTCACAAACAGCCAGTCTCCTGCTCATCTAATCTTGTATACTGTGACACTTGGATCACAACAAGCACCACACACACATAGTCATTACTGCAAGACGACTGGCAGATTAATTTTTTCACACTCTGTTCACGACTTGTATTGTTCTGAGGAGCTGAAGGCTGCAGCATTGGATTGCTGTCATCAAGGGGCAAAATATCATCTGTGTGCACAGACAGCTGCTTCAGCTCAGTAAGCACACAGCAACAGCTGCATGTGTGTGTACAGTATGTGTGTGTGTTTCTCACACATGGCAAATAGTGTAGCTGGAAAAGGAAGAAGAGTAGCAGTAAAGAAGGAAAAATGAAATGAGTGAGGGTGCAGGAACACAGAGAAAGAAGGCGTGGGAGGAAGAAGGGAGTGAGCAAAAGACTGAAATCTGAGAATGAGTCAGTAGGAATTCATGAAAAGCAAATGAACCAGAAAAGAGGTGACTTACAAGACTTGCAGAGAAAACTCCAAAGCTTCTCAACTCCTTATAAATCTCATTTTCATATGATTGCAGGGGTGTAGCTAGAAAATTCAGTGCCCCTGAAAACACTGCCCTAGGCCCCGTTTCATTTTCTAACCTGTCGCTTCTCTTCCATCATGGGAAATATAATAGAAACATTTTTACAAGATGTAGATCTGGTTGTATTTGAAGTCTGATTTATTTCTGGGCAGTTTGGTCTAAGGTTGCAGAATACTGTATGAACAAACAAAGCTGTTAGCTAACACTGAGGTCACTGAGGTCATGCCATGTGTATTTTTTTCTGGGAATTTAGAGACTTCACCACTTCTAGTAGTTTTTGATGCAGTGTTTTTCCACCAGGATTCCATATTTCTCTACCTGGATTGTATTCCCTGCAACAAGGAGAAGACTCTGAAACAGTAGACAATCATGTTTGGAAAGAAATGCTAACACTTCTGTTGGTCTGTCATTTTCTTATAATTCCCTCGAAAGTTTCCTGGAAATAATTATGCAATCTGCAGGGTACTATTTTTACTTTACTCAATTAAGGTAAACTATTTAACGACATTTTACTCAAGTAAAAGTAAAAAGTAGATTAGTTCAAATGTTACTGCTCACATTTTAAAAAAAGGGGGGGGGGTACATGATGATTATGTTATATGATAGAACTATTAAATTAAAGAACAACGTTAGGCTACAAAATAAAGTGCATTAGCATGTCAAAGTATAGGCTACACATCACAAAAAAGAGCCCTTATGTCCAAACAACAATATATTCCTTTTCTATGGACATTTGCTGCCTATAAATATACAACCACCATCCTCTGTATACTATAATAGCCTTGTAGGAATTAACCTAGAAAAGAGAACAAAACTTAGACAATTACACAAAAACGACCGACAATAAATAAAAAGAGCTATGGACACCGCGGTGGGTGAAACAAGCATTATTAAATTACAGAAATTAAATTTCTGACACTTTAACACCAGAATTGAGCATCACCAAGGCAGACAACACAGAGATGTATACACAACATAAACTCCACAAACACTCACGCAAACACACAAATTAAAGCAAAACGAGAGCCAGCACACTGCATAGTGTAGCCTACACAAATACAACGCTACGTTCTACGTTTCTAGGCAACGCAGTGGTTGTTGACGACCTCCTCTGTACAGTGAGTTTCAGGCTACAACAATAAATGAGTTTGTTGTTGTACTCACCTGTCTGAACGTCATTCTGTGAGTCCTCCACAACATGCTCTAGGTTCAACTTCTCTGCTTGTCCATTCACAAAGCAAAACACAGGCTAACCAGTCCACTGAAGGCTGACGT
This sequence comes from Maccullochella peelii, assembly GCA_002120245.1. Lineage (NCBI taxonomy): Eukaryota > Metazoa > Chordata > Actinopteri > Centrarchiformes > Percichthyidae > Maccullochella > Maccullochella peelii. The sequence continues at coordinate 75,097 of LKNJ01001937.1, forward strand.
CACTCCTCTAATTCAAAACGTTTGGAGCTAAAAGAGCGCGCGGGAGTGACAACCATGGGAGGAATTAACAGTCATAAACAACAGAAAGGCCTCACAGAACTCACTGAAAGTAAACGCTCCAAAGCAAATGTAAAAGTCACCGCTGGAGAATCCAACACGCACATGTTAGCACTTAGTATTTTATCTGGACCCAGCACGCACCTGTTGTTCACGCGACATCGTGGGTGTGTTTGATTTGGGTCACTCGCGTGCTCGCCGGGTGGCGCAAACACAGGCCTTTCACTCAGGAGATGTGGTTTCGTATCCCGCGTGAAACCAAACGTTAACTAATTTAAACTTTTAACGTACGTACTTAATTGGTATTTTTGTTTCCTAAATCACAGTTTACTTTTTTACAATTTACTTTAAACACCTTAAGCGAAGGCAGTTCATAGCTCCCCCCAGTCTACCAAAAGTGACAGCACTTGCTTCTGAGTGGCATCTTTGTAGACTGAATGCCTGTAGGACTATGTAGTGGACACCAGGCTATTGACAAATGGGTTAGCAGCACTAAGCCTGCTGGTGTATTGATCTGTTGGCTGCAGCTCCAAGAGAAAAGCACAACATGGCCTGCATCCAGGGAATATCATATAACTGCCCTCTAAGCAACAGAAAAGACTGCAACGCAGGTGCTGCTGCTGCACAAAAGTGGAACCCAAATTGAGAATTATTATCCTGATTTGCAAGGCTTCCTATTTAATCAGATCCCCTGTGATATAAAACATGTTTTACAAATGCCAGAAAAATGACAAATAAATAAAAATGGTTCGTTTGGGCACATCAAACCAAGACTGTTTTTTTAAGAACCGAAGAAATCCTTTTGCTCAGGCCTTTGCAGAATTTGAAGTAGAACACTTTGACTCAGCATGTTTAGGCCTAACTCATTTTAACTAGAATAGTCTTATTAGATAGAGTCTAATCTTCAAAATCATTTAATTAATAGCTTTTTAAAGTACATGTGTTTGCAAACCCTCGTAATATTCTTATACTGAATCATGAAAACTGAAGTGACCCCGTATTAGCTTAAACCCCAATTTTCTGGCACTGTATCGTCACTATGTCAAGAGCATCCTAAATGATGCATCACATCCAAGCCGATGAGCCCAGGTCTATGTGGTAGTACTCTACCTGCTGGTTGCCAAGGAAAACTACAAGTACATGGGGAGATAGTGACCACTGCAGGATTTTTTTGATTTTGAGATATTAAAATGTTTATTTTTATTTTTTTAAACTGCAGTCTCAAAAGTTATAAACCATCAAAACATATAAATAGCTGACTAGTTAACTTAAACTTGAATGTGTCACTAAAAATGAATGAAAGTCATAATACAAAGTGTTTTTGTGCATAATCAATCAAGTACAATTTTACAGTTTAATAATCATGAATTATAAATGGTTCTGACTGAGTTTGGGCTAACGATGTTTTCTACCAAAAATACTGGACATGATCAATGAAAAAAGGGTTAGGGTTAGGGTTTTTAACTTTCTCCGCCTAACTACATATTTATAACAGCTGTTTAACTAATGACCGGAGGGGGGCAGCAATACGCCTATGCGTAGTCTACTCTGCCGGAAATAAAGAAGACGAAGAAGAGGAACTGGCCACACTCGACGCAGTTATCAGGCAGATCTACTGTTAACAACACCGAACTATTTCAGTCGGGTAACTTTATACCATTGGTTTACATATTCTAGACGTGGATGTTTCCCTGATAGTAACAATGTAATTAAATATCGCTATCTGTCTGTCTTTTCTCAGTTGTCTCGTTGTCATGGAGCGATGCTTTAGGTAGGAAGAGCACAGGAAAGCGCTTAACTAAGCTACTAGCTTCTCCAGTTTACCATATGCTTCAGTGCCGGTTAGCTTGCTGTTGCCGTACTAAATGGCTAAAATGAAAATATTTTTTACAACCGGTCGAAAAGGGAGCTTTGATTAAGATAACGCAGTTTTAGCTTGCTGATACTGTCTTATGATTTGTTCTGGCTAGCCCTGATGGAGATAGGACGCGACGCCGAACTCCACTCAAAAATGTAAAAATTGAAAAACAATTTTAAAAACCCTGCTTGTCAACTACAGGACATATCTAACAATATATGACTCAATGGCTTTTCTTAATCATTGTGAGCCACGTTAGTATATCTAGAGTTTGGCAATCAACTTATTCAAACAAAACTAAATATTATGCCCATCACTCTCAGAATGTGCAGTACTCTGCAATTTGGTCGGCCATATGGAGTCATACAACCCTATATCACCCTATATGTACAGTGAATTTGGCATATATCCAATCTAACCCAATTTGGTTAAGGAAAGTAATGAGTCATAGCTGATGAACGAGATATGTAACATTCTCCTGTAAGCAAGAATAAATTGAATTGACAGGTTTTGTGTAGAATTTGGCCAAGGGCAGCCAAATATATGAGGCATATAGCCTTGCTATAATAGGTCACTTGTGCTGCTTTGAGTGCATGCCACGCCTCATTTCCATGAGCTAGTTTCCATTTCTCTCAAAATTGAAGAAAGTTAGTTTCTTCAACTTCTGGTTCTCACACATGGATTAAGAACTATTGAATTCTTTTTTTTGCATGTAATTCTGAGTGCATCTATCTGTGTATGTTTATATCGATCCAATCTGTCTTCCTCTGGTACATGAAGCACAGTCTGTTAGTAGAGATGTGTTGTTTTGTGTCAGAAGACCTCAAGAAAGGGAGAAAAGTAACATTTTGTTAAATTTAACAAAACCTAATAGAAAGAGAGCCTTTTTTCTCTGCATTGTTCCATTCATTCACAACTACCTCTCATCTTGCCCTTTTTGAAGTGTCAGCAGGGATGATTCTGCTCCCTGCTCCCCACCTCCTCCAGCATCGCCTCCTCCTCCACACGCCCTCCCTTCTCCTCGTCATCCCCCTCCTTTTCCTCCCTCCTCTCCCTCGTCAGCCCTGACTCCTCCTCCCCGACAAGGAAGGCTGAGTTTTGCGGGAGCCATGGTGGATGTCAGTAAGTGGCCCCTGTTCTCTCTGCTGAGCACTGAAGAACTAGCCACAGTTCGACAGGCCTGTGTCTTTGGGATCTCTGCTAATGAAGCAATCTACATCACACACGGCAATGAGGTGAGTAGTGTGTGTGAGACACCAGTATATCCTAACTCTTTTGAAAGTCTTCATTTATCTAAATGTAAAGATTTTAAAGTATTATTTCTTTAAATGCTATTAGACTCCATAATTGTTTCATCTTGCAGTGCAGTTTCACTCTGTTCTTCAAGTTCAAAAGTGCATCAAGTATACACAATGATGAATCTGACCATACATCAAGTGTGAAACCCCCAAATTTAACTGATTGTGAAATGTGTGATCCTCTGCATTCACATTCAGAGTTACCTTCAGCCACCTTAGTCTAGAAACTGAGCAAGCCGTTGCAAGTAACTGTTTCATGTCCAAGTGATAAGATATTGTTTGAGAAGAAGAATGAATTAAACAGCGGGATATCCAAGCTCACATTGCAAGGTGTCCCCCAGAAATTATTTAGCAGAGGTGGTTAGCCACCCAGATCTTGATGCTTCTCATCTCGTGATCAGTTCTTTCAGTAGATGATGGCCACACTTATTAAATAAATGGCATTTGCAGTGTGAAATAGCACCTCTGCTCTTTTCCATTAAGTTTTATTTCATAAGAGTGTATTTTTTTTATGATGGTAGCAGAGGTAAGGTAGTCTACCTCTGCAATTAAACACCGCAGGAAACATTGTTTTCATTCTTCTTATGACTCAGTAGTACAGTCACTATTACACCATGTAAGGCAAAATGTGTCACAAGTCTGTTGTTATACTCCATTGTTGTACCTGCATATTTGTATTTAGTGTGCACCACATCGCATTCTCAGATTTCTTTGTACCTGTGTTCTTGACAGGTCTTGGCAGTTTTGTTTGTTGTACAGTTACTTTTTTAAGCTGACTACCCCTTTTGTGTTAAGCTGTGTGTGTGTGTGTTATTATTTCCCAGGTATTTGCGTTTGGGTTAAACAGCAGTAGCTGCCTTGGTACAGGAGACAGTCTGAGCACCGTTGTGCCAAAGAAACTGGACTTCCTGCGGGGGAAGAAGGCAGTCAGTCTGAGCTATGGCAGCGGGCCTCACGTCTTATTGGCTACTGAGGGTAGGTTATTACATATGCTAGCTATATAAATCATTAGTCTGTAAATCATCTACTCATAGCATGTGTCTCTGCTCCTCTCCCCTTTAACCCTGTCAAATATAAGTGCTCTTATCTCTTATATAACAAAGTCATGTTCATGTGAAGTTTCTGATCTGTGTCTCCTTTCAACTCTCAGGGAAATTTAATGCTAATTTTAAAAAAAATGCTAATGGATATTAATTACTTGTATTTGCATCAGCTGGGTTAAGTGATATTTCACCCAAATATTTAAATAATTACCCTTTGTTGTTGTTGTGCACAAATTTGTTCAAAACAGTCACATTTCCACCAAGCAATATGGCTAAATAGTTTTGTTAGATTTATATGGACCCGTTGTGTAATCTTTGTGTTGATTTATTGCAGATGGAAATCTTTTTGCTTGGGGCCACAATGGCTACAGTCAGCTGGGGAATGGGACTACGAACCAGGGACTGTCCCCGGTGCTGATCACCGCGAACCTACAGAACAAGAAAGTGAGAGAAGTGGTGTGTGGCTCGCATCACTCCATGGCCCTCACTCAGGATGGAGAGGTAGCAGTTATTTTCATAACTCTACAGTTTCATCATTTACTGATTTCTAAAATATATGATTATTTTTAATAACCTGCTGCTTGTATTTTTAAAATGATTAATTCAATTCCAGTTTTGTATGGAAATGATCAATTATATCGAATAATTAAGTTAATTGGTGTTTTAGTTAATTGTTCTAGAGACTTAAACACCCTTCAGTGTGGAGAAAAACAAGAATATAGTATTATGTTTGCAATAAAGCAGGAACAGCATATTTACGTATGCTAGTGTGTTTTATATTTCATGTTTAGCTGGGTCTCTTGAAAACCTTGACATGGCCACCTCCCACTCCTGTCAGTGTCAGACTAAGCAGCTTACTTTTAACCTCAAGGCATTAAAGCTAATTAGGCTGTGTTTGTGGCAAGCAGGAAAGGCTGTTACCATGTTAAATGTTACTAACTGCACAAACAGTAGTACATTTCACAGTGTTGTGTAAATATTGCATTGTCTGTCTGCATTGTGTAATTGCACGTGATGCTTGTTGGCAGGTTAAAGTTAGATGTATCTTAGTTTGATATTTTGGGAAATACCCTTATTTGCTTCCTTGCTGAGAGTGAGATGAGAAGATCGATACCACTCTGATATCAGAGCCAAGCTAACTGTTTTCCCCTGTATCCCGTCTTTATGTTAAGCTAAGCTAACTGTCTGCTGGCTGTAGCTTCATATTAAGTGTACTAATATGAGAGTGGTATCTGTCTTCTCATCTAACTCATTTCCTGTCATCAAAATATTGCTTTAAGGGGTAATCTGGCAATTTTGTATCCCTGAGCAGTGAATGTGGATTTAGAGATTAAAGTTCAGGATTTGAGGTTCAAGCTTTTATTATTATCCTGAATGAGAAAATGGTCTCAGGATTACTCACAAGGAGCTCTCTCTTGCAACCTTAGAACCATTGTTCATCATTGTTCAACATACCAACATTGGAAAGCCATGTAGATTCATGTAAAAACATTATATGATAATTGTAAAACTGACTTGACTGTGTTGAATCCCTGGTCCTGACCTGCCTCCCTGGCCCTCCAGGTCTTTGCATGGGGTTACAATAACTGTGGCCAGATTGGCTCAGGCTCCACAGCCAACCAGCCCTACCCCAGGAAAGTCACCGCCTGCCTGCAGGGCAAGACTGCGGTTGGCATCACATGTGGACAGACCTCCTCCATGGCTCTGGTCGACAACGGAGAGGTGAAGATGGCGTTGCATGAAGTCTTAATGATCCCAGTGAGAAATCTGTAGTTGACACAGTAAAGAGGATTGTTTTGTGTTTATCTAGGTTTATGGCTGGGGCTACAATGGTAATGGACAGCTGGGTATTGGTAACAATGGAAACCAGCTGACGCCTTGCCGCCTCATTGCACTCCAAGGGCTGTGTATTCAACAGGTAAGACAACAACCATGTTGACTGGTGATATTGTGTATGCCAAGGTTGATGAAAATGTTGAGATGAAAGTTTTCCTGTTTTCCAGATTGTATCAGGCTACAGCCACTGCCTGGCACTAACAGACGAAGGGCTGCTGTATGCCTGGGGAGCAAACACCTACGGTCAGCTGGGAACTGGCAACAAGAGCAACCACCTCAGCCCTGTACAAATCATGGCTGACAAAGAGAGGTAGGGGGAGAAGGAAGGGCTGATTTTCAGAGCAGTAGTTCTTTGTATTTGGAGGATAGACAGGCAAGTTTCTTCCCATCCTGTTAAGACTTAAACTTCCTGTTTCCTGTCCTCATTTCCTCCCTCTGTACTCCAATTTCCGCTCCTGGTCTTAAGTAGATGTCAGTGGGCAAAAGGAACTTGTCATAGAGTTGCTCTCCTTCATAAACAATGACTATAGACCAAATCCTCCCAACAGCATGAACACTGTTCAACCCAGTGTGCTGTCCTCCCCTGACACAGTTTTCTTCTTGTTGTGGCTATAACACATATTCACACATTGACATATTTACATTTTCCATGTGATTCCATGCATACTTGGAAATGAAACATGCCCATTTGTTAACACATCTCTCATTCTACAGGATTGTAGAGGTCGCAGCATGCCATTCAACACATACTTCAGCAGCCAAGACCCAAAGCGGACAGGTATAAATGCAATTAGTCTTGTCTATAATGTGAGCGGATTTGTGTATTTACTGTCTATTCAAGTGTCTCAATTAGGCCAAGATAGTGTGACAGTGAGCCAGTACGCACAATACCAGGACCCTGAAACTACATGCCATTCAGCCATCAGTAATTTTATTTACACTAGTGCTTTCTTTTATTGTGACATGTCACGTCTTGCATGACAAAGGCTGGATCGTCACCACTCCCCAGTCTGTGCCTCTGAAGTGTATGATACGATGAAGATGTCTGTGATTGCGATGCTACAAACAGTCTTTATGCTCCAGGTGTATATGTGGGGTCAGTGTCGGGGTCAATCCATCGTCATGCCGCACCTCACGCACTTCACCAACACTGACGATGTCTTCGCCTGCTTCGCCACACCCTCCGTCATGTGGAGGCTCATGGCTATGGGTGAGAGAGAAGGGGGGTGTTAAGTCTCACCAGTATGTCTTTAAATGTATTTTTTAAAACATAACGTGAATGGGGGATGAAGGGTGATTATTCTTCTGCTTTATTCCAGAGCATGATGACTTCCTGACTGTTGCGGAGGCTCTGAGGAAAGAGTTTGACAGTCCAGAAACGGCTGACCTTAAATTCAGCGTTGACGGCAAATGCATTCACGTTCACAAAGCTGTGCTGAAAATCAGGTGCGTGTGTGCATGTGCATATAAGACATAGATATATCTAAAAAGTGATTATGCTAAATTAATGATAGCATTGCTTTCTCCATACACAGTTAAGTAAGGGTATTATTCGATACAGCTGCCAATACAATACCTGAGTCTGGTACCAAGACAGTTATTTTCTTGATACCATACTTCAAATGCTAAATGTTATCCAAACACAAGCAGCTGTACAAGAGTTTTGTCTAAATAAAATGGTTTAAAATTGGCAAAATGTTGATTTAAATCCAGACCTATCTGATCAAAGAACAAGGAAACAAGATTATCAGCAGACATTCGATGCCAGCTTTTGTTACTTGACAGTTTTCGATACTCAGTGTGACACCCAATCAAATTTCAGTCTGTGCCAAAAACTGATTTAGGTCCGATACCCAGCCCTGTATACAGTATAGATAATGGTCTTTTGTTTCGAGTAGGTGTGAACATTTCCGGTCCATGTTTCGCTCCCAATGGTCGGAGGATCAGCAGGAGGTGATAGAGATCGGCCAGTTCTCTTACCCCGTCTACAGAGCCTTCCTGCAGTTTCTCTACACGGACGCTGTTGACCTTCCACCTGAGGACGCCATCGGTTAGCACACATACAGTTGTCAAATACTATGCTCTCATTGTATGGTTTCTAATCAGTTTGGGTGTTTTTTTTTAATAGGAATGTATTTATACTGCATCTGTGTGTGTTTGTGTGTTGGCTGCAGGCCTGTTGGACCTGGCCACCTCTTACTGTGAAAACCGCCTGAAGCGTCTGTGTCAGCAGATCATCAAGAAAGGAATCACTGTCGAAAACGCCTTCACCCTGCTGTCTGCCGCCATACGATACGACGCAGAGGTACAATACACACAGGCATACTATGCATCACAAGACTGTAATGCCAGGGTTAAGGTGTGATGGTTAATTATAATGGTTCATCCTACTTTTACAGATTCATCCTGTTTTCTTAGACTTAACAATAGCAGCTAAGTCTGACAGTTTTTGTATTTGACACTTTTACAAATACATCACAGTAGCATTTTTCCTGGCAAGACAATCAAAAACTGTCTGCCCTCGTCTTGCAACACTTGATTTAAAGTTCTTTCTGTTGACCACAGAATAAGGTGACACCCAGTGTACACACAGTGAATGACATGAACAATATTACATGCACCTCTATTCTAGAAATGCCTACACTGTACTGTGTTGCTGCTGCTGTACTGTATTCTCCAGAGGGATTGTGTCAATTTTGTCTTTTCTGTTCTGATCTGTTCTGTTATATTACATTATATGTTGTATATTCTAATCCTATCTCATATTATTTGTCTTTTTCTAGGACCTGGAAGTGTTCTGTTTCAGGTTTTGTGTAAACCATCTGACTCAGGTGACTCAGACCGGAGCCTTCTGGCAGGTGGACGGTGCGATGCTCAAAGAGTTTATCAGCAGAGCTAGTCGCTGCGGAGCCTTCAAGAACTGAGTGGTACTCTTGCATTTTTACAATTTATAAATTGTGCTCCGAGTGTAGCAGCAGGGGTGCGTCACAGCTCCAAAAATATCAGTCCCGATCACATTCCTAAGAGAAAGCAGAAGCCCTTTTTTTGAAATGTTGATTTATATATTTACTGAAGCACATGTTGGCACATAAGCAGCATCATTCACAAGATGTTAGACTGGAATTTAAGCTGCGTGAGAAAAAAATCAGCACTTTGGCCAATTCCTGTGGAGTCACTCGACAAAATCATGCCGACTTTTTCTGTCACACTGCATTGTATTCTTTACATGCTGTATGTATACTTGAATTTTTGTTTGTTTGTTTTCTCGGTCAGTGCTTGCATGTCCTGACATGTCTCCCTTTACTTCTGGAAAAGTTCATATGGGAGACCAAAAATGTGGAGGGAATTGGAAACTAGTTTAAAGAACAGAGTCTGTCTTTGTTAGGGAAATAAAAAGAGATCTTTTGTTAAAAGAGCTTAAATAACTGACTTACACTGGCCAGGACACTAGTACCACTGTAGTGAAGCATATCTTTGAGTTCTACTTTACATTAAGCATTTTCAATTTGCAGTCTTTGTTTTCAGGCAAAAGTAGCTCTTGGATGTGTTGGATGAAATGTAATGGAACTCTTGTGCTGTTGAGTTCATAAAGAGAAGTCCCATTCAGAGGCATCAGCAGATACAGTTGGTCCTACTGTGGGTTGTTATGGGTCATCATTATGGGTCACTCTTAGCTGGTATTCTGTGCATTTTGGAAGTTCAAAACCATTGTGGTGGGTATAATATTTTCTTTTTTATATTCAAGTTTGTTTTCTTTTGGTATGTTCATTCTCCCTGACTTAAGTTTTGCTCTATGGCACTTTAAGAAACTACAGCTGCTTTTTTTTCATATTCAGTAAAGCAGTAATGGTTCAAATTATTTCCAACGCTGTGGAAGGGAAGACTAGAAAACTGAGTTGCACTAGAAATTGTATCTAAGGAAGGTGGTATGTTACAGACGCTTTATATTCCAAGAATTAACTTATTACACTAGGACCTTCAACAAACTGATCCAAGGTGACTGTGTTCATCTCTTTGTGTTTGCTAATGTTATTGGGGCAAATGCAGAGAAACAAACTCAGTGAGACCAAAATGGTTCTTTAGTAATTCCTTGGTAATTTATCACATTTTCTGCAGGTTTTTCTGTAGATACAATGAAAATAAAGAAACGTTTTGTTCATATTCTGTTTGCTTGGGCTTATGATGACCAAAAGCACCCTGCAGGTCCTAGATTTTACTTTCTGCTGCATCACTGCCTGTTGTCTCGAGTAGATCGAGAGATAAGCGTGTTATTGACCAGTGCAACTGGCAGCAAGACTGGTGAGATTAGTTTCTATTTCCTCTGTTAGGTTTCTATTTCTTGACGTACTCCAATGCTTGAAAGAACATTTTTAATTTTGGATTGAACTTGAGTAGGATCTCTGTTTATTATTAAAGAACTGTTTCATTCAGGTTAGAAAACAATTACAGATGCATTGAGGTTAGGTTTCTGTGACAATTAATGCTTTAGTGGAATGAAGAACGGGTTTACGGTTTTCTTGTTTTTATATGAAAAGCAAACTGGAAAAAATAAGATTGTTTTGCTTACTGTATTAAGATAAAAATATATTTTTATTATGCTTTGTTAAGCTTCTGTAGTTTATAAATCTGCAGGTCATTTGGTTTAAATTCAACTTATAGCATAATGGTTTACTTTGAGGTGAGCATTAAAATGTTGGGATTTGTATGACTGGGTTATGTATCGCTGTTACATAACTGTGACATGTTATTTTACTTTGGTTTTTTATATTTAGTTATGGGATGACATGTTTCTGTGAAGAAATAAATAACTTCAAACTCTGCCTTGTTTCTCTATAATGCATATTTAGCACTAAAGTAGTCCCTTATTAGTCCATTCATATTGTGTACATATTCCTTGGCATTAGATTGGACTTCAGACATTGTTCCAGTTGATTTAAATTTGAGACAAGTTAAAATCATGTCTTATCTGAATTATTCTTCTTTCTGCATTTAATTTAATGTGTTATACTAAAGTAGCTCATTCTTCATAGGGTATTAAAAGCAGCAGTCATATGAAGATACATGATAACACAGTAGTGTGCTGTCACCTAGTAACACATGGTATTTAACGTAAACTACTCGTTGCCCCGCCCTCTTTAGTGCGTCAGAGGTTATTGCGGAAATAACCCGGAACTATGACAAGTTAGCGACCGTTAGCCGCGATAGAAACAAGTAAGGTCAATACGCCTTTTGAAATAAGATTAACAATACATGGGCAGGATATAAATAACATCGGACTGTATAGTATAACCTACACCTATTAGATTTAACTTTTAGTAAGTGAAAGTCTAGCTGTCTAAGGTGTAAAGTCTGGATCCTGTTGCTAGCGTTAAAGTAGCTAGCTTAACTTGGCTAATTGTAACTTGATATTTCTAAGTAGTCATAGAATAATCGTGTGATAAGGTAATTTCAGAGGGAAACACGACTGTATTTTATTTTATTAATGTTACATGTTCTACTCTAAGTGCAGCTTTTATTTATTTCTTTTGCAAATAACGAATTTGGTCCGTTTGTACAGGCATTTATTTTGAAAGCACCGATCGGAAACAGCTTTTGTGTATCTGTGCAGCTTGTCACTTCTCAGCAGGTTAATGTTCATTCTTGTTGAACTGTTATCATCTTGCCAGTTGCTCTTGTCTTATTGGGAGCCGGGACGAGATATTATTTCGCTAGCTGGCGGATTGAATGGAAGGAAGCGAGATAAAGAACCGAGCCGATCCGGGCCAGTCCTGGCCAGGTCGAGATACGAGAGACAGGAGCACCCAGACTGACAGCAGAGCACATGGTGAGCCAGATGGAAATGCGCTCATGGTTTAGCTACATAGGTTTCTATTCTGTCATGTCATAAAACAGCTGGTATATGAGAGCGGAATGAGCGAGATAGTTGACCAGTACAAGCTAATATTGGAGCTACGTCCTTTTTAAGATGTTTATGGTAGCAGTATTCCAGTAATAATAATAATAACAGCAGAGGGAAATTCACATTATCATGAGACAAATATGAGCGGTCAGTCATCATCACTAGGCAAACAAATATGAACAAGAATCACTTATATTTTCTTGCCTAAATTGAGTCAACCTAAGTTGCCATGGACATAATCATTTTGGGTGGCAAATGGGTAAATAAGATAAATAATAAAAAGTAAATAATATAGATGCACGGTCATAGCAATAAGGCAGGGTTAAGGTTTATTCAGAATAATAAGACAAATGGGATAGAACCTGCCTTTGCTGCTGTGGCTTCATTTTCCTGCAGTTGTAAGATGTGGAAGCAGCCTGAGGCGACTTCGGTGCAGCGTTTAACCAAATCAACAAGTACTGACCAATGTGTCCTTGAGTAACTGGCTGATACTGGTTTTTGTCTATTGTGCTCAAATTGTTACATCCACACTGTAGCCGTGGAGTGCAGGCCGACTCACTGTTTTAGTTACTGTTTCTCACTGTTTTAGGCACTGTTTACTGTTTCTGTCAGTGACTCACAGTCACTGACAGACTCTGTGCTGTGTGATTGTGCCCTTTTGCAAAAACTAATAATAAACCATTTATAGACAAGTGTTTCAAATACCTTATTTCAGATTTCCACCACAGAGCCCTGCTCTTTTTCACACACATGCTATTCTACATTCTTTCACCAGCCAGTGTAATTACACCTTTGCACAGTGGCAGTTTGTCAGCAAAGCATGGACAAGATGACTCCTCATTCACCTCTGTTTTTGTCTCTCCTCCAGGTCATGCCTCCAGGTTATCAAAGGTAAACCTGTTTACTTTGTTGAGTTTGTGGATGGAGCTGTTCCCACAGGAGCAACCTGAAGATGATGACCACAGTCAGGTTAGTGTACAAACACACAGAGAGATAGACCATCTAGAATAAAATACACCAAGTTATGGGTAAAATTTCCAGTTCATCTACTACACATTTAGTATACACTACAGTGAGTTATAGTGGACTCCTTCCCAGCACGCACCATATTAAGTAATAGTTCTGAATCTGCTGTGTTCCAGATCCGTGGGATGGGTCTGGTGGTGGTGCGGGACAGTAAGGTGGTGGGACTCCACTGTTCAGGGCCTGAGCTCCACGCAGGACAGGCAGCCATCATCCAACATGGCGCCTGCCTGGCTGACTGTCAGTTGTACTTCTCTAGGAGACCCTGCGCTACCTGCCTCAAGATGATCATCAACGGTGAGGGAGTGACTTTAAATAGATGACAGAGAGTTTAGTAGAGCGATACAAACAACAGACTATGGAAAAAATTCTGTGACACTGTGGTTATCCCCCAAAGAAGAGGTCTCTCTGCTCATTGTGCCAAACAAACTGTACAACATCTGTGCCACAGTACAACTACACTAAAACCATTTTATTTATTTAAATATTCAGTGTGTTTTTAGGGAGAAGTACATAGCGCGGACCAATGCCACATAGTATTTATAGCCTAACCTAGTTTGCATCTCTAGCTCCTAGAAGGCCTAACTGGTTCCAGACATCCCCCAGACTTACTTACATCTCAGTTTGCTCATCAGTTTAAGACAGTAACATGATATAATTATTGAACGAATGAAGTAAAACAAAACAGCAGTTCAGTTTGATTATTGGGCTAAGTTGGGCCTTTGTACAAATACACACATTTCAACAGGAAACATATGGAAACATTGCAGAGCACAAACAATGATGCAACAAAAATAAAAAAATCTAAGGGAAATATCCGATTATGCAACCTGACAACCTTAATTTGTTACTTAGTCTAACTTATATTGTGTTATGTTGTATAATGTAATATTATGTAATAACATGTCATATATTTGTTAGTTTGTTTTGTCAGTTCAGTCAGTTACACAACAATTATACCTGGCAGTCAGTAGGCGTAAATATTTAGAAAGAACTACTCTCTCCTTAAGAACTAGTTGCTGTGGTGCAACCCATTTTAATTGAATTTACTCAGTTAACTCTTGCATTGTAAGGAAGGACAAGTTTGGACCTATGGACAGCTGGTGCAATTGGCTCCAGATGTTTTGCATGAATATTTTGGAAGCAAAATATCTGCTTTGCTATTGCTTCACAACACGTCCATATTTATTCCAGCCGATGTAGCAGCGGCTACATCCTGTTGAGGCACCAACCCAAACTGTAGCCAGAATAACTACAGCTTTCCTGGTAACTGAGGAAGTGCCAGTACATCTGGTTTAAACCACACCTGGATGTTTGCACCTTGGGAAATGCTCTTTTGACTTTGTTCGACTTTGCTACTTTTTGTCAGTGTATAGGACTTTGTCTGACATTTACTTTCACTTTCAACCTATTTTGAAAGAGCCTGTCTTGGCAAGCAGTATCTTTGTAAAGGGTGTAATGAAAGTCTAAATACTGACTTTTTATACATCAGAACTTAGCTGGACTTTGGACCTCATGCTTGGCTCCACCTCCGCTGGAAACAAAGACTGATGATGCTGTTTGCTTTTCTCTAGCTGGAGTCAGTCAGATCTCCTTCTGGCCCGGAGACCCTGAGGTAAGCATGCTGAGGTCCACTTCTACAAACCATTCAAACTCCCACTCCCAAAGTCCACCTGACTGCATCACGGAGGAGGCCGCACTGGACGCCATGGCAACAGAGAAGCTGAAGTCCAACAGTCGTCCTCACATCTGTGTGCTACTGCAGCCGCTGGCGCCCGGCCTGGTGCAGTTTGTTGATGAAACGTCCAGAGACTGTGATTTCATGGAGAGAGTGACTGATGATGAACCAGGGCTGAACACAGAGGAACTCTTCAACAGGTACCCTACTGTACCTGCTTTTATTGCTGTAGCGGTGATAAGAATCACGCGATGATTACTTGGCTAGGTGCAGAGATTTTGGCTTTCAGGACTCACTTTAGGAGTCACTTTCAGTTGACTGTTCTACTTTTGAGTGGCGGTCACAGCAGGGATGTGACAAGTTGCTCATGTGCATTCAACACAACTAAATCTCTAACAAACATTAAATGTCAAATCTCTGTGTCATTACAAAGACAAGGCTATTGGCTCTCAGTCCAGTTGCATATGAAGACTTTCATTTTTAGTGAGTAAATCAAACTAAAATTGTAAAACAGCTGGAGGAGAAAAATTCTGAAATGTGAGAGGTACATGTCCCCCCTGTGGAAATGACGCCTTTGATTTAGTCAGTGAAACAAACGTGAAATATGCTAAAATATTTCACCTGCAACCATAAATCTTTTTCCCACAAGCCAAATTCATTTCAAATAATTGGAAAACTCATAAAGACATTGACTAAAATCTATATCTGTATAAAGTGAGACTGGAGCTCAAAAACACGTCCTTGCAGTTTCATCAGAATCAAAGTCTGCACATCAGTTCATTTTTAAAAAGTAGCTGTGTTGCACATGAACAGGAGAAATTCTTCCTGCTTTCCAGAGAGCGGACGAGACACCTGAAGGATTTCTCCAGACAGTTCCTGGTCGAGACGTCGCGGCAGCACCGGGCGATTTTGACCCAAATGGGTCTGGAGAACTTCTGTGTGGAGCCTTCCTTCTCCAACCTGAGACACAACATGATGGAGCTGGTGGAGGTTCTGGCTGCAGTGGCTGCTGGGGTGCCACAGCAACACTACTACGGCTTCTACAGGTTAGAAACACTCACACTTCTTATTTATTTATTTGGGAATGGGAATCTTGATGCGCTTGCCATCCACAGTTATTTGTTGTTGATTGTGTTGTTCCTGTGAGCCAGTGAACAGCAGTCAATCCCGGAGCCATCACTAGCCAAGTCCTCACTGCCTACTCGTCACGACGGACTACCCCAAGAAGTGGCTCGCCATTGCATCATCCAAGCCAGGCTGCTGGCTTATAGAACAGGTGGGATTGTTTTTTCTGTTTGTCACAGAATCCTTCACAGTACTCTGAGGGGGATTCAGCATACAAGTACATGTCCTGTTTCAGGTCGGACTGAACAGAAAGATTCAAACACTATAAGCTGCAACCATTCAGCTAAAATGAGTTTATTGCAAATTAACACTTAGATATCCAACACTGCAATCAAAGAAAAAGGAAAAAATCAGATGAGTTGGTAATGAGTACTAATGTGTTTGTCAAACAGGAGAAAAGTTGTTAGGATGGATGACATGTCAGTCCGATCACTGTTTAGTTTAGATAATGTAACTCTGTCGCTGCTCTACTTGCTTTGGCATTTTAACTTGCCTGACAAATATTCCTAGATTACAAGAAACACAGAGAACTAAAGTCACCGTTAGTATGCGAGTACTGTATCGTGGCCAAGGGTTAAGGCAACAGATGCTTGCCTATAGGACATTTTACTGAGTGACCGACTTAAAGGTTACAATCATTTTAAACAGCGTTCCTGTCAGTTTGCCAGTTGTCACCAGCTTCTTACATGCATACTGTTGTTCATTCCAGAGGATCCTAAAGTGGGTGTGGGTGCTGTTATTTGGGCCAGAGGACAGTTGGTGAGCTCACCTTTTCTTCCCTTTATTTTCATTTGGCTATTTTATCTCAGGTGCAAAATGACATCATTGCTGTTTACTGTGTCAGTTAGGATTTGACAGAATGGTCAAAACTGATAATAGCTTCATATAATTGGAGGTTTTTCCGCTCAAAATGGGATTAAATAAATCCATTTATAGGTGATTGTATTAATTTTTGTTTTCAGTATGGGTGGATACAGTGTGCTGATTCAAGCTGATAGCTTTTGACAAATCCCTCTAGTCAGCTTCCATGCTATGATGATGAGAACATGCTCTTGACTCATTACATTTTGTGGTAGTGAGTAATGTAAAAAAAGAAAATTAGATTGATATCACTCTCATGTCTGCTAGCCAGCTAGCCAGGCTCTGGTTTAGTGCCAAGAGTTTTAATTAGTGTTAATTTATGCTAAGCTAATCAGCTCCTGGCTGTACCTTTGTATTTAGCATAGGGGTATTGATCTTCTCATCTAAGTAAGAAAATAAGCATAATTCCCAAAATGTTGAACTAATCCTTTAACTTATTATAGAAGGAAATGATACTGTTAATGATGGTTCCACTCCATTTAGGTGAGAAAGCATGCACAATACCAGAGCCCTGGCATTGGCACACAGAAATAGGATGCAGAAATAATAGGTAATACTTTTGCTGTATTCCCTTTCTCATTGATACTGTTGATGGAGTTTTGTGAACTGTTCCCTTGTCCCAGGCTGGCAGTGATGGAACGGGCTGTCTATACCTGGTGGGTTGCGGGTACAACGCTTACCCAGCAGGCTCGCATTACGCCGAGTACCCCCAGATGGACAACAAGCAGGAGGACCGACAGAGACGCAAATACAGATACATTGTCCACGCAGAGCAGAACGCCCTCACCTTCAGGTCAGAACATAAACATTTACACAGCAGAAGAAGACAATGATGTGAAAAAGCCATCTTCATATAAGTGACAGAAGTTTTCCTCCTGATGCTTTTAGGACTCGAGACATCAGACAGGAGGAGCCCACCATGCTGTTTGTAACTAAATGTCCGTGTGATGAGTGTGTCCCTCTGATCAGAGGAGCTGGCATCACACACATCTATACCACTGACCAGGACAGGGACAAGGACAAGGGAGACATTTCCTACCTGAGGTTCAGCAGCCTGAAGAACATCAGCAAGTTCATAGTGAGTACATGGAGGGATGAAAAATCAATTCATCACTGTGATAAAGGCTATATGAAATGAAGTAGCTACATGCTGATGTTTAGATTTTTTTTGTATGTACTATGACAAAAATTAGCCACCATCACTGCTTTGATTTCTATCTTAATCACGTTTTAAGCCATGAAAAGGCATCAAAACTTCCCTTCTACACTTAAGCTTTCATTGCTAGAATGTGAGAATCTGTTGAAAAGGACGATACATGTTCATTTATTCTGTTATGTAATGAATGTTTCTCTTACTTCTCTTTGATGTCTTGGGGAAGTAGATACCGTCCTTTGATTTCCTGACATTTTTCTGTCTTCACAGTGGCAGAGAAGCTCTTCAGTTTGCTCGGCGTCCTCTTCTCACTTCGGCAGTAAGTTCCAGCTGTTATCTTGATGTCTTCACATTCTGGCTCTGATTCTGGCTCTGTTGATCAGCCACTAGGGTTGTATAAGTGTAGAGTGGAGTTACATATTAGAGAAATTAATAAATGGATGCTCTCAAATGCTAAAAAACAAGAAAGAAAGACCAGCCTGACCTTTGTAACAGTAGTGTCTTTTTTTCCAGATGGTTATGTTGGGAAGCACAGCCGGGAGGCTGAGCAGGAGAGCCACAGCAACAAGAAGCAGTGCACCAACAGATCCCACGACTCACCTACTGTTAGCTGAGCATCAGCCACGGATGGCTGGATGGACAGACGGACAGATAAATGGACATACCAAAAACAGAATCATGTTTTTAGCTCATGTGCCACAGATTTGATATTTTATGGCTGCTTATCAGCTACAACTGGGAGGAATCTGAATATTAGTAATTTCCTCCCTGAAAATCAAATCTGTGCCACACATCGTTTTACATTATTTATTTGCCCTTTTATGCAGAGCTGGGATTGTGGTTTTTTTGGGAGACTGATCATGGGTCTGTATGTTAGGACATTAACATCCTTCCTGTGTCCCTCTGAAGACTGTTAAATCTTCCAACTCTGGCAGTCTTCAGTTGGAAATTAGTTTAGTTTCATTTGTGCACAATTTAAATGATAATAATAATATACAGTGTAGGGAGAGGCAGGAAACCTAGCAGGCTTATTTGTAGCCTTCACCTCAATAATGTTAAAATTTCCCAGTTATAGAGAACACAAAATTAACATACAGAAAATAATGTGACAGCAAACTAATAGTAACACACTATTATAATATCAAACAACAATAATAATGTCAATATAAAAGTAGATTGGTCAAATTGACACCTAAAAGGCTATGTTTGAACTACCAGGGGTGGATTTGAATAGGAATTGTTAGTGGTGGGTGATCTCTCAGATCTAAGAAGTGTATCTTCTACAAGTCCGGTCATTAAGGAGTCGCTGGCAGTGAGGCGGAGAGACGAGAACAAGCTGGAAACCATACAACACGCTGACCTCAAAGGGTAACCACTAAGAAGGGATGGATGGATGGACAGATGAATCAATGATGGAAGAGGACAACTGTGGATGTTCGGACAATTTGAAATCTTAGGAGAACAAGACGGGAAATAGAGATACCACAAAAAATATATATATTTCAAATAGTAATATAAACCATGATATGTGGATTTGCTCATGTCATTTTATTTTTTTATATAAGTGGTGAATAGTTTATTTAAATGGTGTAAGGTGTTGGATATGAAGACAGTATGTATGTATGCAGAGGTTACGATGGGTATAGCCCCTGTTCTCCAGGATGTTGACTTGAATAGAGTTTAAAAGAAATGCAGATGCTATGCAGCATCTCTCCGTACATTTTTATTTTAGAGGCCCTTGGTGTGGATTTTAATTTGATTTGGACAGAAGCAAAATGCACTCGGTTTGCATCTCAGGCTTGAAAGAAAGATCAAATCTCTTCCAACATATTTATTCTCCTCAAAGAGGCAGCAACTTCTGCTTTCTGAAAGGAAGCATGAGATTTAGTCTTAATAAAAGTTAACATTATCAGTGGTCACGTAATCAATTTATTTCACAGTGATAAAAGAGGTGTTCCTACATGAAGCAGCTTTCAGACAGAAGGAACTACGCACAACATGTCCGCAGCGTTCTGGTGTCATTACTTTAATTTGTTTATCCACAGTGTTAATGTTAACCTCCAGCTTTAATTTTCTGCACGAGAACCTGTTTTACTTGCATTGTATATCATACTTTTTTCTGTTGGTACACACTGTTAAAATATTTCTGTAATGGAGGCACGAATCATACAGAAACAGTGAATTAAGAGTGTAAGCTCAGCTTGATCCAGAAAAACATAATGTGCCAGCGAGATAAATACACATAAAATGGAAATAAAATTGTTAATATAAGAGGTCTCTTTACACTGTAAGAGTAAATCAACATCAGAAATTGCACTCCACCTGCCTGCAAACAAGTGACAAATGAGCACACGCACAAAGCATGCATTCCCATCATTTTATTTCTTGTGAATATGGTACAATAGCATCAATGTGGGGGGAAAAAAAAGGTGGCTGCTTTCAGAGAGGACTCTGGGGAGATGATGTAGAGCTGGGACCAAAGTTGCTCATTGTTTTAGTTTAAAATAAAAAAAATCAAAATAAAGACATAGTTGAGTTTGGCTCAAGTGACAAGTCTGATGTAAAGCTGGTTGGTTTACTTTTGCATCTCATGTTATATTCTGGTCTAGTATAATATGTCACAGTTTCTAACATAAAAAAAAGCTGGTATTGTTTTTATTTTTCACCCAAAAGATGCATCCAGAACATGGAGAACTATTTTTCCATTTTTCTTTTATGCCAGATGAAAAGCAAAACAGCAATTCACAGGTTTACAATGGTTACGTCACCCTACTGTAGTCCACTACTGCCTTTATTTCCGTTTAGTCGCTGACAGCTGAACATTAGCCTTGAAATTTACTTTGAGAGTGTTGAGAGTCAAAGGTTCAAGTCCTAATTAAAGAGACTTGTCATTTTCATTCATTATGACTCCATTAAAACATAAAACTTGTTTTAAAACTTCTGTGGAAGCTCAAAGTAACCTAACGGATGCAGATCAAATATCAATTGGGAAATAAATTCAAGTCAAGTCAAATATAAAACCAACACCACTTTAAAAGTAGCGTTTTAACCTCATTGATTTTGCATATTTTTTGGTCCTTTAACTACATGTGGATTTTTCACAGTTACAATTCACCATCGAATCCTGTTACAGGTCAACTTTGGCCTCACTCTGCGACGAGTTTCCTGACGAGTTTGTAGCCGACACAGTTTGTAATTCACGTGTTGAATCGGTGCTACTTTGGCGACAAACTCAAAGTGAAACTGTGACCCAGCTCCGTACACAATGGCTGCAAAAAAAGTTTAAAATGATTCTCTGACAGCGTAACTCAAATATAGTGAGTTAAGAGGTTCACTGCTTAATCACAACAAGTATGTTCTATCCAGAGCATATTTTCATTAACATAATAATTAAGCTCCCCCTAGAAAGATACTGAAAATACAAAAAGAAAGAAGAGAAAAGAAGGGAAAACACACCAAACCAAAAAGGCACCTCTGAATCTTCTCACCTGTTTCCATTCTAATACCAACATCAGATCCAAATCAGAGCAAAAACACTTGTTACAGTACAGAAAGAACAAAAACACAGACAGCCATCTTTACAGCTGCTCTCCTCTCTCAACAAGAGCAAAGTGCCTCCTGTTAATGTTCAGTGTTCTCACTCACAATGGCACTCGCTTCAGGTGTACAAACCATAAACTGTACATGACAAGAAATGAAACTATATATAAAAAAATTACCATCAAGCAGTGTGAAAACAGTGATCAGCTTAAGATTAACAAAAAAAAACAAACACATTTGAATCGTCATATTATTTTTTATCATACAGAAAGTGCTATCAGCCACCAGAAAAGAGAACCAGTGATCAAAATGATTGAAGCTTACTGTACCGGTCGCAGCCCAATGTCACGAATTAAAAAAAAAAATAAATTAATTAAAAAAAAAGGTCCTTCATTTAAAATATTCCTACAATTACTATATTTTGTTGACAATTTTTGGTCAACAGTTCTCTCAAAACACCTCTATTCTCAGTCTTACTAAAGCTTACTCAGGCACAGGTTTTCTGGATCATGATCGACTAAAGTCGAACTTTTTGCAGGTTAGACTGGTTCAGATTAACCCCTCTTAAAACTGCAGGATCACATTGGAAAAATCGAATCATGACCAGTCAGAGCCGATTTAAAACTTGAAACTCAGGGCACACTACAAGATAACATCGGTGCAGTGACGTGCCAAACATTTTGCGGACAAGTGCCGAATCTTTGTGATCTTGGAAAGCTGTAATCATAGAAAAACTTAGCCTTTATATACACCGTGTAGTGTGTTCTCAACTTTAGAGAACTGCTTCAGCCTACAATCTGTCATGACACTGTCAGAAATAAGCAAATCAGATGTTGAGTTTTGCATCACCTTGAGCAACTGTTGGCTTTGGCTGCGCAATAAGAAAGCGGCGTTTGGCTAGCAGAAGGCAACTGAAGATTATTGTTGCCATTTGGCTAACAAAGCTTTTAGCAACGACTGAGAATGTGTTTCACACTTAAGATGTTTTTTGCCTGATCCTGACCAGACACGTTGACCCAGCTTAAAAAAAAAAAAGAAAAAAAAAAAAAGAAAAAAAAAAAAAGAATTCTTCATTGTTTTTTTGGATTTGCAGCTTCTTCATTTAAACAGTTAGGAATGAACTGTGTGCAGCAACTAACAGAGCACCTGCAACTGGTGGCGACTGTGATAACACCACAAAAATGGTCACGTCTTGTTTTGGGCTGAAGCTTCTTAACTGCTGGTTCTCCCAACAGAGCAAATCAGCTGCCTCCAACACCATGAGTTGTGGCACTAAAAAAAAAGATTTCATGACAAAAATGTACAAAAGAAAGGCCGGTGACTGAGAACTACTCTTGCACAAGTTTTAAATGAACCAACAAAGAGAACACTACTGTATTGTGTTTTTCTACTGTATGTCTTCCTATCAATAAAAAGTTGGGATAGAGGGCAGGGAGGGATGCTTTTCTAGGAGGCTGGTTTCTTCAGATCCCTGATCTGTTTGATTAGGTAGGTCTTCTCGTCGTTGAACTGCTCGTCGTCTGTGCGCTCCTTCTGGAAGTTGCTCAAGAAGTCAATTAGTTTGGTCTGGTTCTTGAGCAGGATGTCGATGATGGGCTGCGTCTTGTTGGGGTTCGCTACAAAAACCTGAGGACGGGGGGGCAACCGAGAACAGACATTTTGACTTAAAACAGTCACTAACCTTTTTTTGTGACGCTTCCATGACGCTTCCTACCCGCCTGACATTAATTAACTATGCCACATTCCCTGCTGAGGCTTCTAACACAGGCACTTCACAGTAGAACATCAATCGCATTTCTAATTGAATAGATCCATATTTGCTGTGTTTACATGCACAAGCATGGTGTTTTTACCTTGAAGACATGGAAGGCCTCAAACTGGATGTTGGGACTCTTGTCTCTCAGCAGATTCATCATCAGCTTGAGATTCTCAGGCTTGCTGATGTAGCGCGTCATCACCGTGAAGTTATGTCTGTCCAATAACAGCTCGCCCAGAAGCTGGAGGAGTTCCACAGTTCACACAGTATTGGGTCAAATTTCTTCTTTTAAGAATTTTGAGTCAAAAGGCAACTAGCTCTAATGATTACAAATCAATATATGAGCCCGAGTCAAACCTTTAGAGACTGCCTCTTGGTGACGTAGTTCTCAGAGTGCAGCAGCTTCTCATAGTCTGCAAACACCTGCAGTTACATAAGAAACGCCTTATTATACACCGAGATGGCATTTGAGACTTTAGACTTAGTTCAACATGTCTAATTAGACATTTTTTAAAACAAGACCACACAAAAAGACAAAAACTACTTGGACGTGGGCGTTTAAACAAGTAAAAAGCACATGTAACAAAGAGGAAGTGGATGAATTGGGAGATGTCACTTCCTCCAAAAAACAAAAAGACAGCAGGCTCTGCCAAGTAACTCGTTCTGACAACTTAGTGCCACCTTAAGATCTTTACCTCACAGACCAACAGAATGCCTCTTTTTATATCGTTTAATGTCCCTTCCTCTTGAACAAATCATAGTTCTTCTTTCTCTGGACTGTTGGATTACACTGACAGAATTCCTTGATCCAAGATAACACTGAACATTTGGCATTGACTGAAGGACAGTAAGTACCTTTGCCACAATGATGTTTTGTTTTTAGTGTATCAAAAACTAACTTGCTGTATTTTGGCTGCTGGATCACACAGACTCTCTGTCAACATACAATGTCCAGCTAAAAAGGCAGTTTTGTGTGAGGGTTCTTCAGCCTGGTACCCCTGGGGGCCCTACCTGTGAGAGGGACCCCTCTGCCTGGGCTTTCCACCGATTCACTTTTCCTGGAACTTTAAGTGTATTAGTCAAAACTGTATTTCTTACTTCCTACTTATCTGCCCTCTTTTCCAGCTCATTGAATAGTCTCTCACAAGGCTCTCAAGGCCCTGTGAATGCCTATGTGTGACTACAGCGTGTTCAATGAGACAAACCTGTTTTTGACTGGGCCATTGATCCATGCTGTGACTGATACCTCATCTGGTTATGTATCTGGGTGTGTGTTTCCTCTCTTGGGGTCTTCCTGGTCAAGCAGTCATTTAGAGCCATGGACAGTGTTTATGTTTATGCTTCCAAATAGCGCTCAGCGGCTGATGCTGCGTGACCTACGTGGGTAGTGTGTGTGTGTGTGTGTGTGTGTGTGTGTGTGTGTGTTGCATGGATGTAGTCAGGGATGGAGGGGAGGCGTGATGCAAGTTAGAGACTAAAAGGTTCCACCTGGTAACGCTGGCTCAAAATAACATGGCAAACATGCATTAACATGTGCGGTAGGTGATTCAGTCATCCATCATGTGTTTTCCACACTAATCCTGTGTGGGGTAGGGCTACAAATATGTGTGTGTGCGTGACTCAAATCACTCACAGCATCATAGTTCTGTTCGAGGTATTCAGCCACAAGCACTTTGTGTCTTGTCAGGAGATCCTGCGAATAAAGACAGAAGAATTATTATAAATCAAGTCTATCAGATAATAGAGCTAAACATTACTAAACATTAGTTTTCTGTAGCCCAACATGGCTGCTGGTAAATAAGCAAATACCCACTTTCTGTACTATAATAAAGCACGTAAAACACTGGAAAACCACATTACTGTACTGGTCAAAAACAAGAAACCCTTAGAGGACTCAGACTGATATACTGTCTTGCCAGTAAATCAGAGTAAAAACTTCTTCTTGTCCATTTTTTTGAAAAGTAGATTACTTCTTTACTTGTCTGGACACTGCTCACTGATCAACAGAAAAAAAGTGATGATAAATCATTTCAGTTTAAGGTTTTTCCTCAACAAAACGTAAAATGAAACTTGCTGCAACCTCAGAAGCTCCAAATCCATCCAAAAAGGGCCGGTTCACCAAATTTACAAAAGGTAAAAAAAAGGAAATTTTTTAAATCATATGTTCTCCAGCCATGCAGGTAGTTGTGGTTTTATTAGAGCTTTCTCTTGGATTTTTGTCTCTTAGCCCAATACAATGGAGGGAGTTGGGCTTTAATTTGTGGTGCCACTAAAAATTGCCTTTTAAAAAATGAAAAAGCAATGTGTCTTTTTCAGAAACAGTGCTCTTGTTACTCTGTCTGGATAATTAACAGAGCACATTCTCAACAGTCTTAATTTTGGTAGAAAGTAGTTCCAATAAAAAATGTTCACAATAAGGTAAGTGAGAAAATATTTTACAATTTGGTTGAACCAATTCTTTAAACCAACTTACCACTGAATACTAATACTTCTTAAGTTTTTACTGGGAATAAAAATGTGCAAACAAATTAAAAGATATTGAATATGGGCTCAAAATATTGGCAGATTTGATCCAAAAATATATCTGCTTTCAAAACCCCTCATCAGTCAAACTCTGACTCAAAACATTTTTCGATGTTCTATGTATGTTACCAGCCTTATCATCCAGACTAGAACAGGAAGGACCCAAGGTACCTTGAAGGTGGCGAAGGCGTCGGAGGCGATGTCGAAGGTGGACATCTCCACATAGTTGAAGAAATTGTTGAAATGATCCGAATGAAGAACTATCTTGGCGAGTGGCTCGTGGCGGATACACTCCCTCAGCATGATCCCACAATTCAACGCTACCTGGGGTGTCTCATACCTTGAAACAGAGAGAGCGCATTTGTGTGACTGTGACTGTGTACAATACGTGCAGTCTTTGTGTGTGTGTGTGTGTGTGTGTGTGTGTGTGTGTGTGTGTGTGTGTGTGTGTCTCACCCTTTCAGCAGTATAAAGAGGACCTCTTGGTGGGAACAGAAATATTCGACGGTGGGGCTCCTCGTCCCAATCTGCCTCCTCAGGATGTTGTTAAAGATCTGACACACATCCTTCTTCCCCTGAAAACACACACACACACGAAATTAGACTAAGTACTGCTAAGTCCTTCTGTTCCTCATCCTTCCCAGTCATCTATCCCTCCTTTTTTCTTTCCCTCCATAACTGAAGTATACACCTCTCAGTCGAGTCAAGTAACAAATCCATATACATACGTGTGTGTCTAATGTTTTGATGTTTGATCTACTTTTCCTACCTTTCCAGACAGCCGTTGGATCCCCATTCATTCTACACAGCATGAAAATCAATTAGCAGGCTCTTGAGACTTGCTTTAGTTGTGTAATCCATCATAACTTGAGTTGCATTATTCACAGCAGTCAACATCAAGCCTGCAATCTTTTTTTTTATGTTACAATGTCGCACATGGTGATGCGGTTGAAGTGCAGACTGAATGTCATTACATCACAGCGATAATCTAACTGCAAAGTGCAAAAATTCATGCAGACTTGATGTTCATAGTTATGAATAACACAACTCAAGTTTCAAGAGACTGCTATAAGATTTTTTATTTATTATGTATGTATGTATGTATGTATGTATGTATGTATGTATGTATAACGTAATGTAGGCAGTGGATGCCTGGGACGGTTTAAAAATATGTTAAAATTTCTAAAAATATACCAGATATAATGTAAAAAATGCATGATTTTTTAATAAATGTTAAGGAGCAACTCATAAAGACAGCTTGTGAACCGATATCATTGCTCCTTACCTCAAAGTCTATGACCTGCAGGTTTTCTACCAGTGACATCAGCAGGCCACTGTTGTACAGCTCCTGGGCCAGCTGGGCCACAGTTTCAGTGTGAGGCTCCTTATCGTTGCTGCCGTACAGAATCTCCTTCATGGACACCAGACACTTCGACACCTCCTCAGATGCCTGGAGGATGGAGAGGAAGAGTTGAAGAAGGTGGGGAAGGACACAAAAGCAAAGATTACAGATCAATAGTCATCCTGGTAAAAGAAGAAAGAGGAGAAAGCTGAAACTGACTTGAGCCTGAACTTGGCTTGTGTGGCTAATTTTATGTGTGTGTGCATGTGTGAAAGAGAGTAAACTGTCTTGACAGTGAAGTGTCAGGAGATGACAGGGCCAGGCTGTTCCATGTTCTAATTTCACAGAGGGCTGTCACCCATGGGCCCCCTGGACACACACACACACACACACAGTCCTCTACCTTGTCTGTCTTCTTATCCTGTTTGACCAGGATGGCCAGGTTTTCCTTCAGGGTCCTGACGATGTCGGCCGGACTCTTGTGGGATTTACCAAACAGCGGCATGATGGACACACACTCTCCGTGGGAGCTGGGAAACATAGCAACACAACAACACACACACACACACACACACACACACAAAGAAGCAGTCAACGACAAGCTGGATGCAATAGCGGCACTGGCAACTAAAATAATAATAAATTTACATCAACATTGAAGAGTTTAAAAAAAATATGATAACGATATATCAACGGCATTATTATATATTAACAAACTGATTATTTAAGAACTGTGATCAAGATATGTACCGAACGGGACATTTTACAGTTTGTCGGTATAAATAAAACCCTGATCTTTTTTTGTTACTTATCAGCCAGTACATACAGTACATACCGATGAGCATCAGGAGGATTTAATGGTAACCTGCACTATTCCAGTGTCACTATGTTTTACACTAAATACTACTTTTTCTGCATTTTTTAGACAGGAAATTGGCAAATATAAATTTAATCCAAAGTCAAAAATTTGAAGTAACTGACCAATCATGAAGAATTCCTGGAATAGATGAACTTTTAAAACGTGTAACTCTTTCTTCATCCAGTTGTTATAACAACTCAACATTTACATACTTGAGAATCTCCTCTCTTGCAACATTTTTTTTTTCCTCAATTAAACATATGGAACAATTGATATCTAATATTTGGAAATAGGCTTCTATCTGTCCGATGGTTAGTACAACCAACATAAAAAGATCTAGCCCTACTAAAAGTCAGGTAAAAGCAGGTGCTTCAGCATTTTTGTGAATACATTCTGACTCAGGTCAGTTTCCTCAAAGAAAACACATATATTTAAAAAGCATATGACAAAATTATTCTTCTTTTAACGAAACCTGGATCAGCTTAGCAGCAGATTGATTCAAAATCATATACATTAGTTACTTTCTTGACTGTATATGATCCATAATATTGAGTTTATAATAACATATTCAGGTTGTATTTTGCCCTGGTACTGTCAGAGTGTCATGGGCTGTTTGGGTATCAACAGTTACAAAGGTGCGTAACACGTAATGTGATACACCAAGTCTCAAACAGGACTTTCAGCAGGGGTGAGTGAGCCTGAGCCCTGGCAATGTTAGTGCCAGACATGTACCGTTCAGTCACGCAGGACATAAATAAAGGACAACGCTATTCCACAGTTCACAACCTGCAGGCCTGTTCATCTAAACCTTCCTTCATATTGTCAGTTTCATACATGCTCATTAAGCCAGATTTACATCAGGAACTTGCAACAAATCCAGCCGTCTGTCAGGTGAAAGTGAAAGACTAGAAATACGTTTTAAGTAAAAATGCCAGAAGGGAAATCACATAGGATTAATGTATTGCTGTGTATGTGGTGAATGAATAAGTGCGTGAGCATTTAAAAAAGATCCAGGCCAGGTCGGGAACAGGCAGAGAACTTGTGACCGCTAATCCTCATCTGGGAATGTTTAAACAGGCACTACCCTTCCCCTTTAACTCTTAACTCCCACCTTCATTCCTCTCCATCCACCTCTGCTACCATTCCTCCCTCCATCCACTCCATCTTTGCCTGCCTCTTTCAAGCTCAACCTCAGTTCATCCACTCCTTCCTCCCCTCTCTTCCAAGCTCTGTCGCTCCTTCCTTCCCATCCCACTCAGGTCTTGCTCCATGAGAAAAGTACTGTACAGACTTAAGTCAAGCTGTACACAAGTGCTGAGCAGCTTCCTGACAGCCTGAACAATAAACAGATTATCCACAAGGGGACAGCAGAGCTGCTAGACAGGTGCTACTGCTGTATTTCTAAGTGTTGCTCTGCTGCACTCCTGCATGTTCCCATTGATTTTACATGTCGTCATCAGAGGCAGGACTGGAAGAAAGAAAAGATCACAACTTCTACTTCTTTCATTTTGACCATTCCTTTTTTTTTTTTTAAATCAATTTCTCAAAGTCCACCAACTTTATGATGGTACAATATTAAATCACTGGAGTTCTCTTTAAGCTTGCACACAACCTGCAGGAGTGAGCCAAATTAATTCCCCTCTGAGCTCGTCATGGCTACCGTGTCCTCACTTATCATTAGTTCTTGAAATGTTCTTGCCCACATCCAAAACTGTGTTCGGCTGTATATTACTAGTACAGTGCTCAGCAAGAGGCCCCTTATGTGTGAGAGCTGATCCTGCACATACTGAAGGACCAGCACACTCACCAAGCCCTGCAGAGCCGGGACACTTCAAGCCACAATATCAGACAGTAAAACAGCTGTATATCTGAGCAGTAAAAAGCAGGGACCAGCTGGTTTCCCCAGACAATGTTAAAACAACTCTAAGCTGTACGATGGATTTATTACATCAATTTTGCTCCACTAGAAAAATCTAATTATATGACATAAAAGCCAACATGCTGCCCAAATAATATCCACAGTTGTCATGAAGGGGCCGTCCACCATGGGGCAACAATGATCAAATGAAGCCAATCAACTGTTCCTCTACAGAGATATTTGAGGGGAACACGAAGGTAGGCAGGGTTCGACATTAACCATGGCCCTATGGCCCGTGGCCACAAAAAGTTAGTTTGTGGCCACCAAATACTCCATGTAGGTGGCCCCCTGTGGCCACCAAGTTTTATCCCTATACTGGATATACTTTGCCACCAAAAACGTATTTTGGCCACCAAATTTAGGGGCTTGGTGGCCCGTGGGGCCAGTGCTTGAAAATATTAGTGTCTATCCCTGGTAGCTGTAGCAGATATCTGTAAAATACAATCTTTTCACATATTAAGGGCAAACCTAAACATGCATTTGTACAATTACTCCAAAGGGCTCTTCAATGCCCGCAGAAACAAGACAACAGCTCGAATTGGAATCACAAGGTTTTAACCTGACAAAGACAAAACCACAGAGAGAGTATGAGAGTACTCACTTTCCTCAACACTGACCCGCAGCGTTCAGCCCTTTCAGTAGGTTTTAATGATAATACAAGGTCAGTGTTTCCAAATGAGCATGTTTTTTTGGTGTCATGGTGATGTTTTTTGTTTTTTTTTATGCTTTTATTCTGACTCAATGGCATCGGTCAGAAGGCAGGCTGCTGATTCACATTTAACAAATAAAATCACATGGAACAAGATGCCTCATAATACCAGGGGAAAACTCCAAAATAAACAACAGAGCAAACAGAAAAGACCTTGTAGTCCCTTAAATATGATGCATTCATTTGTTTTGTAACAATGAATGGTGAGACACTTAACATGTAACTTTAACGAATGGCCATATTGCATTTCTACTTCTTCCACTTTCTTATCAGTGTGATCAAATGCTTCTCCAAATACCTGTGGAGGTGGTTTAAGATGTTCAGATCTTTATTTAAAGTCTATTCAACTGCAACGTGCAATGTTCCGAAAAATATCCAGAAAAAAGGTAGAAAAATACAACAAGGCTACTTCTGCTTCACTTTATCATCGTATTACGTCATTGCCCACACAACTTGAGTCCAGTCGATATTTGTCGAAGGATAAGCAGGCAATGAGGAAGTTGTTATCAAAAACAGGGGACCTGTACTTGCATAAGATTTCCTGCTTTTTAATCCAGTCAAATTGTAGACTGCTGTGTCAGATAATAAGCAGTTATAAGTCTAGTCTGGCCTTGTTTCTGCAGCTGTAACTAAATGCTTCTGCTTATTAAAAGAGTCCATTTTAATCATCTAATAACACTCCTTTGAGTCCTGGAAAGCTTGAGCTCTAGGTTACTGTGAAGCCTTCATTTTCACTTGTAGCTTACTTAAGACTGACTAAATGTTATGTAATGGAAGTAATCTGGTGCCCACTGGGTTTGAACACACACCGCTAGCTGCTCTGCTTCAGTATAATCCAACAGAGAGAGGCCCCACGTTGCCCCAAATATGAATGTTTCAGCTGTAATTGTGAGAACAAAAAGATATACAGAATAAAGCAAAAGGACAGAGGCTACAATTTCAATCTGATTATAAAGAATAATTTCACTCTTAGACATATTTAGGTACAAGAAAGTACCACCAACATTTCAAGCAGTAAACAGGATAAGATTCAGATTGCCAGGGGCCCAGACCTTCTCAAATCCAACTGTCCAAAACCCCAAAACACTCAGTTCACGATCACATGAGACAAACAAAGGAAAGCCTCGAACTACAGGAAGGTTCGGACTGATATTTCTGCTTGAAAAATAAAGATTTTTTAAAAATTGTTTACAATTAATTTCCTGTTGATTGACTAATTAATTAATCAACTAATTGTTTCAACAATACGACCCCTTAGTAAATTCCAATAGATGCATAGATGTAGCAAAGAAAGATGACATTTCGCAGACTTCTCCTGGATTATCTGTAAGCATGACCTTTGCTGTGACATATGGGCTTAATGTCAAATCTAAAAGAAAATACCTTTCACTTTCATCCTCACCAGACCCGTGTTGGGTCGCTCAGTGCATTCTGAATAATTCAAGCCATCCTGCACGACATGCATAAGGGCTGCTCGACTCTTTTTTGTTCATACTTTTTTCATATTGCTTCATATTGTTTCTTCTGCAGTAAAACTTTAAAGCACACATTCTTAGATTTTATTATTCAATCTTTACTCAGAGGGTAATTAGCATCTTATCACTGCATTTTGTTCAGAAATGTATGAATTGCCAGTAATATTAGCTCATCAAATACCACAGCTACCTTCAGATTACATTATCATATACGGTAACAGGTGCAGACTTTACGGTAGTGGGCAGCTTTAGTGACTGATCAAAGTAATTCCAGCGGAGCAAGATGGTCATCTGACTCACCTACGTGCCAGCTGTAGTACTGAATACAACTTGAGCATTTCTTGGCTCGTACTAAATACAGGCGTCATCTCGGCCTGTGGAGTGACTGATTTTGCAATCTACAGACTTGCTAAAAAAAAAAAAAAAAACAACTCACAATTTCTGTCCTTTAGCTGCTAAAGCATCTGAGATGGAAAATGACAGGAACAATGTTCTCCACACCATGACTCAGGCAATTAATAAGACACATACTGCATCGGATAGCATGCATAAGTTATCATATTTGGATTCAAAATGTAGGCTAAATATCAAATAAAAAAGCCTAATCCATAATTACTTTGATGACTTTTCTTTCTAAGTCTGCGCACTCCTTAGAAACCTTTTAAAGCAATGCTTGCAAATCTGTTTCATTGAGTCATAAAGGTATTCAACTATGTGATGAATGTACCGGCTTTCAACAAAGGAGGAAGGTGGCGGCCTCTAATTTGACAGCATTTCTTCTCGACCGTCTGGAATGCAGAAGCAGCCGTTCATGATGCACTGTAACCCATACAACTGGAATTTAAGTATTCAAGGACGAGCAAATATTTAACCCTCAAACACTCTCTTGGCATAAATGACTACTGTTGGTATAAGATGATATCAGATTTTTGGAAGAGTGTGTCAGAGAGAAACCAAGATACTGAATGAAAGTAAAATAATAACGACAAGTAATCAGTTGACCTCAGTACAACAAAGCATAACAGCACAGGAAAATGTCTTAAATCAAAGTCAAGACCTACAGATTGTACTTCAACTTTTTAAGAGCCTTGAAAGTAGGTTAAAAAATGTAAAACCTTTCAGGGCTTTTAAAGTCCTGAAAACACCCTGGTTTGCTTGAAAAACTAGTTAGATATGCTACAGAGCCAGCTCCCAGAGAGAGAGAAATTAAGATCTAAGTGTTTGGAACTACATCACAGCCCATCTCAAACCACAAAGAGGCGTTCTCTTTACAGACGTTCACAAGGAGATTGTCCTCTCCGAGGCAACCTGGGAGGAACGCTCCCTGAAAAGGACAAACATCAGCTCATAAAGTCCGTTCCAGAGATTGATAATGATGTGAGAAAGTCCTTCTCTTTTTAACTTTGAATGGAAAACAAAGGGATTTTGTGCCTGCCAAAAATGTCGTCATGCAGGAGCAACCCGATATTAGGCTACTATGAACCCTGATGCCTGCCTGTATTTGATGCACTTCACTGAAGCACACAGAAACCTCCATAACAATAAGGATTCAGTTATGGCTCTGTGCTACTGGCTGTGTCAGAGTAGCCATCACCTGCTGCATGTCCAACTGCTTTGATAAAAAGTATCATCTCTGGGCCAGGGATACACTGAAAAAACATAAGCAAGGCTGGCAAGAACTTTTACGCACTCGGTTGAGTCTGCCAGGCAAACCTTCCTTCCAAATCTCACCTCCTTCATTATAGGTGGCAGACGCCAACTCCAACCACGGCTTTTACCTTAACCTAAGCATTTGACTGGCAGAGCTAGTAGTATACGTTTGTACACATTATACCTGCTTAGGAAAGCCTTGGTAATGTAATACATGATGTAGGGGGCTGCAGGCTCACACAGACTGACAGACCTGGACTATATTGTACAAGTGCACTATCTGCCACCATAAGCAGCTGCTTCATCAGGAGAGTTTGGAGGTTGCTGCAGTTATGTGCAGGGTGAATAAGGGTTAAGATTCTGAACCAGTGACAGACAGGCCTATCCTACCAGAGAATATGAGAGCCTACTGTATCTGGTCCTGGTTTGTATGTGTCAAGGCAAATGGAGGAAGCCAGAGAAACATAGAATGTCATGTAGTTTTGCTTCAAAAATAAAAGCAGAGCAGATTTAGAACATCTTAAACAACTTAAACATTTCAAAACCCAAAGTAATCACTTTAACATGAGGGGCTATATTTGCCCCTCAGGTTAATATTTGCTCAGAAAAATGCCTTAACGATTATCCACGACTAAATGGATTAATTGCCAAAATCACTTCAGCTCTCCATACAAGCTATATGAAGTATCAATTCATTCCAGAATTTATTTTGTCCTCTCAGAACAACACGTGACACTGAAACAATGATAAAACTAACAGACTTATAAGTATTCAAGCATTCTCAAACACACAATGAGATCAATCTACATAACATCCATCATAGAGTCTCACTCTAAAAGCTGATCTTACTGCCTGTCCAATATCAGGCTACAAAAAGCTGATAATTAGTCACATGAATCAGCAATCAGTCTAATCCTAGCATAGGTAAGTGGCATTAGTAATATTAATTGGAGCCACTGCATTACAGGTGGAGTCAAGACTGTGGCCGATTGTTATACCATTCTGAATATCAGCAATAACAACAGGGTTGTAACTATTATTTTAAATATTAATCAATCTATCAATTATTTCTTCAAATAATCAATTATTTGATCTACAAAATGTAAGAAAACAATGAAACATGTCCATTACAGTTTCCCAGACACCCAACGTTAATCGATTATCAAAATAGTTGGCGATTAACTTTCAGGAAATCAATTAATGGAGTGACCAACTAATAGTTTCAGTACTAGATAATTGTTAGACGGGTTTTATTTTGAAACGTAACCGGAAGCTTTACTGTTTTCATTCTGGCTAGCCTGACGCTGGTCGTCTAAAGTAACATAGCAAGGAGGAAAAGAAGAAACACAAAAAACACACACTGTATTTATACTGCTGAATAATTAAATATCCCGTGAACGACAGTGTTCAGAGGAATAACAGCTTGTAACACAGACGGCAGTAAATAACACATAAGGCCGCATAAACAGTCCCAGACAATGTGAATTAACAAGACTACACCCCTCTCGCCTCCGGGCTAAACTCCCTTTTTGTTTGACAGATTTCCAAAGCTAATCACAGTTGTCTGCATCATATCAGAAACAACTGCTGGAAAGGACATTCACAACATAACACACATTTCAACCCCTGCTGAAGTTACAAAGACTGTCAAGACCAACATTATTTCACCATTAGGACAACTAGAAGCTATTGCTCTTCGACAGTGTGGGCTAGAAATGATACCTTCAGTGGGGAGATGTTTGGTAGGGTATCTTTAAATGTCTTGACCGCTTCTGTCCCGGTTCACAGCGCAGCCGAGCCTCCCGGATAGGCTGTTGTGGTCACGCCAGGGCTGTTTGTTAGCAGGAAAGTCAGCTAAAAATGTGTGCGATACAATATAAAATGTGTGGACGCTGTTAAGAAGGCAGTGCAGAATCCCATCTGGTCGCTTCCCAGTCTTCCGTCAAGCTAGCACAGCAAAGTTAAGGACTTCTGGTGTAGACTTTAACAATAAAACCCCCGCGGACCTTCATCCGTTTAAACTAATGGCAGAAGAAGGGGACGCTTGGTTGAAATACAAACTGAAATAGCTACTAATAATCGAAATGCTGCCTATATTTATGAATTCAAACAATACTTTTACTATTCGCACACTATTACGCCGTGGCACAGACAAATTTGCTTTATAGCGTAAATAGCGTCACTTCCGGTAGTAGTCCGGTTACCGGTTGCCAACTTGACACATCTGTATCTTTCCAGGCGCGGCTGAGTCTCGTTCACATCCTCTCACAGCAAGTCATTTTAACCGCCTTGCCTCGTGTCTTACTATATTATGTTATTCAAACAGGCAGAAGTACAATTTAATCCACCATATTTAAATGAAACACATGTTGTGAGACACAAAGTTAGTTTTCTCCACCACTAAAAGGAAAAAATAAAGGAGTAAAAGAGTCTGAAGGTCGGCTAGTGTACATATTGGAACGAACCCCAGGCCAAGCCATGACAGGCTAAACTGGACAAAGCCCATTGGAGTTTAGATACCACGTGGTTGAAATTACACTACCGGATTAAAAGACATAATTCATAACACTGGCGATTTATCCATGTGTTTTTATGTTGAAGGCAAATGATCAAACTAGTAAAAATGTATAAACTAATACAATATTAATAATACAGTAATAATAACTTAATTTAAAAATGTGCTGGTTAAAGGAGTAACAAAAGCCTACAGGCATGGCTCACACTGGTCTAACTGAAAGTGTTGCCAGTTAAAAATTATAACATAAAAAATTTAAATTAAATAAAAATAAAATAGCTTCAATTCATATGAAAAAAGGCAAATCCGCATAGAGGAAACCATCTCAGACTTTATTAAAGCTGCTTTTCATTTTACATACAATATTTTACAAATATACACTGATGTCTCATAATATCTTTATATCAACACCATACTCAGTAGATACAATAGGAAAATAAAGACAGTGGTTGCTGCAATGTGCTGCATAAAAAGAAACAAAAATATATACCCCTTCTCATCTCTCCAGCCTCCAAGTCAAAAGTACAAATCATTTTCAAGCGCCTTGATAGCCAAGTGGTTACAGTGCATACCACATAACTGCAGAACGTCGCTGGTCCAATTCTGGCTGGTGACCTTTGTTCCCCCCCGTTTCCTGTCTGCTTCTTCACTGTCCAATAAAGGCGAAAAATGCCAAAAAAATAATCTTTAAAAAAAAAAAAAAAAAGTACAAATAACTCAACAAGCTTTATCGTGTGTTTATGACAAAACACTGACAAGTTTAGTGCCCATGTCAGCTTTCACAAGAGGGCAGAAAATAAACTCTCACAAGAGCTTTAAAGTTGGGGGGTATGAAGAACATGCCACAAAGAGTGATGATATACAGAGAGACAAGGAGACTCACAAAAACCATAATCCTCTTCACAATATACATGCTCCAGAGGAAAACAATGTGAGGTTTAGAGGACACATCTGTACAAGTGTAACATACATTTCTCAGTCTTACAGGACTTACAGGGATCGCCACATAATGCCAGCCAGTTTACTCTGGTTTAGCTCACAGTTTGACACTGGAAGGCCTGTAAACTGGTTTCTTCCTTTTTCTGGAGAAGAATCTTTCCTTTCGCAGGGAGGACATGCGTTTTCTGATCCAAGTATAAAAGTGGTTCTCAACAAAAAGAGTCAGGGCCGAATTTAACAAAACGACAGTGGTGTTAAACATGGCTTTGTTTAGCCGGTGGACAAACACAACCCATTCTAAGTAATAAACAGGTGGGGCTGGTTTTAGTATAACAGCATGCTGCACTTGGTATTTTTCTGTTTAATAACAGAGTCACACATTCAACATTAAAGATGGAAGAAGGAAGAGATTGTTTTACAGTGCGCCTTGAGGATACAGTAGAAATCTTGGGGTATTAAAAAAACACGTTCACCTTTGAAAAACAAGGTAAGAAAAAGGTGCCATTCAGTGTTCAGAATAGCACAGGTTCTGTGTGTGTGTGTGTGTGTGTGTGTGTGTAAAGAAGGGTGTCACAGCAGCTGGTTGTCAGAGGCTATCAACCTGTATAAACATCTTCATTCCCACTACAGGGCCAAAGAGGGCCAACTAGGGCTCAGCTTACTCACCACCCCTGCTGTGTAACTCACACCGAAAGTTAGACTTTCTGTATTCAACCGCGGCGATTTAGCCAGCTACATCATGGTGGCAAGTAAACAAATATTGCTCTCAGGCTGGTGGTGCAAACATGTTGAGAAGGTCTGGGCCCCGGGTTAGCCCTGCTTGTAGAGAAGTGGCTACTGTCACATGCCTGAGTGGGGCTGGGAGCAGAGGGAGGGGACAAAGCCTGCTTTTGTTGCTGCAGTGCAGACCAAAGATAGGTGAGCACAGTGGCCATGACACAGAAACTGTGTTTTTAAGCAGAGTGTTGATATTTATGTGCGTCTGTTTCCAGGGCACAGTTATCAATAAACCTTACCGGACTAGAAATTAATCCAGCAGGTTCAAGCATTAATATTACTGTTTCTATCTCAACACTGTGTAAACAGCTCTGTAATATAACTAAAATATACCTAAATGGGACCTTGTGTGTAACTCTGACCCCAACTGGTGTAGCCTCTCTGGGGGTTTGTGACATTGTGTTGTTGGGTTTGTTTTGAAGCACACACACAAAGACATTTAGATGACACAAGCAGGTATACAGTCTCACCTGCCTGCCCACGCAACTTCTTGGGCTTCCTGAGAGGTAAATCCAGTTTCAGAGGAGGGTTTAGACAATCACTCTTGGGGGGAAAAAAGAGGTTCAGAAGTTGTTCCAAGCTGCCGCTCTCTGAGTAAGTGAATTGCAGGTGTGGGAGAAGCGTGTGACATCTGACCACCAGGTAGTGCTGTTGGTGACATTCACCTAGTGATACATTTGACTCTGTGTTTCTTAATTTGTAGCCAACACCACAAAACAAGGGTTGAGGGAAGCTTGAGTGGGGAAAACCAACTACTTTGACACCACTGGCCTGCCATACCCTGCAGGGATTTAACACACTTCACCTTGTGTGTGTCCCACATACAAAAAGGCTTACAACTTACACCAACACGCCCTGAACATTTGACCTGCTCAGTCATGCTCCAAGATGCACTGAAAGCATTTTTTTCTTGTTGCAGCCAGCTGCCAGTTTTCACAGTGTACCAATAATATCTGACACTAAAGCCGATGCATCATGTGAAATACCAGTCTTACAGTGTCTGTACCTGTAGATGTTTCACACAAGAATCTGTCGCTATGCTGTGATGTTGTTGACTTGAAGGTTTATACCAGCAGTTTTGTAAGCTGCCGACGGCTCGCATTTAGTGCAAATATTCTTTAAATGTGTCCACTTTAATGCTACATAATCAGAAGGGTTCAGTGAGTTGTCAGACTGAAGACATTTAGCTTTTCTCTGTAGTTTACAGAGATTGTGATTTTTAAAGAAGGCCTGACATGAGGTGATACATCACATGACTAACATGTGTTGAGGAACTATTTTTCCCTGATATTTCAATGATGTGAAATTTCTCACTTGAATGAATTGTGAAAATACCTACACTTGAAATTCTAACAGCATGCTGATACTTTCGAAGGTAAATTTAAAATGAGAGTATAATACTGCTGAGTGGAAATAGGCTATTTTTCATTTGCAATTAGACGGACAGGTGACTGTAAATACTCTCACACGCTCAGCTTCAACACTGGTAGCATTCGCAGATAAAATGATAGCTTTGGTTTCTGGTTGGATCCGACAAACTGTGAGGTGGATGTCTGTGTGATGAAAAGACTTTGAGTCTGTCCTCCTGTCAGGGTCAGCTTCAGGCTTTGTAATTCCACCTGGAAATTGTTTTGGGCTTAGGGATGGAGCCGGGAGAGTGATTGCAGGTCAGGGTTTGATGTCAGAGAAGCTGGTGTAGGTCTCGCTGCAGCTGGAAGAAGTGCTGAGGTTCCCAGAGACGCTGCCATCTGCAGGACAAACACACAAACAAACAAACAGTGTCGGCTTTAGAAATTCCAGACAGGCAGCAGCTGTGTCAGAGTTGAACAACAAAATCCTCATGCAAACAGCTCTATGCGAATAAACTGGCTTTGGTTTTTCCAAAGGGCTGGGTTAAACAGATGACAGTAGTTCTGTAGTTTGTTCTTCTTCAGCAACAGTGGCATGGGTTTATGTTTACAAGAATTCTTATGTGGTCATTTGATTTCACATTCATGTACACACATTTGTGGGTGCTATAGATCAGACAGATTGACATTAGAGGGGAAAATACGACCCATGTAACTACAGCCAGAGTTTACAGCCGGTGTTCTCCCCTAACCAATCAGCAAAGACTGATGAATCTGTCCTGCACAACCCCCGCCTATTTGAATCTGAGATGTGGGCAGTGATTCAACAGGAAGAACACTTTACCACTGAAAAGTGTGGAAGAACAGGTGTCCGTAGACCCAATATAATGTATATGGAAAAAATACCTGAGCTGCTGAGAGACTGGGATGACTTAGACTCTGAGATGAGGCTGAGGAGGTTTGCTGCTGCCACCCAGCCCTCCTTACTGCTGCGAAGGTTCTTCACAAACCTACAGAGGATTAAACAAACAGTGACTTTACCCAACAACGTCAATATCTATTTATCTAAGATGTATGCGGCCCAGTGAATGCAGGAATCATACTGTGGCCCTGTCGTAAAACGTATGACTTTTCAACGAGAAACAAGTCAGGTTGATTTCATAATTCCTTGTTTTATACAGTCTTGTTCACGCTCTTTGGGCTGAAAAGTACCCGTTAATGTAGTGACTGTATGAATTAAGGCGTAAAATACATTCTGGTGTATTCCTGTCAAGTGCCTCTTTTATAAAACTCTGTAACATAACCAGATGCCTGCAGAGAATTAATTGATTTCACAACTCTCAATTCCATGATATTCTACAATTTCCAAAACAAAATAGAGCCCAGGAAGAGCTTTCTTGAGGAT
The DNA here is from genome assembly GCA_002120245.1 of Maccullochella peelii. Classification (NCBI taxonomy): domain Eukaryota; kingdom Metazoa; phylum Chordata; class Actinopteri; order Centrarchiformes; family Percichthyidae; genus Maccullochella; species Maccullochella peelii. Next base: position 115,685 of record LKNJ01001937.1, read on the forward strand.
GTATAATATATTCTGAAAATGTTGGGACCTACAATAATCAAACTAATATAATGAAAAAGTCCAGGTCCGTCAGGTGAGTGAATTTGGACTCTTGACTGGAGAAAGGAAGATGCTTTACCACTGTCCCTCCTCTCCTTCTCTGATTAGCTGGACCGTGTCTCCGCTCTTGACAGACAGCTCCTGAGGTCCCGCCTTCTCGCAGTCCGCTACCACCGTGTACTTTCCTGGAGCCTAAAGGGGCAAAGGTCACCAAAGACAGTCAGTAAAAGGTTAAAGGAGTCAACGTCAAGCAGCAACATATAGAACAAAAGACTGATGTGAAACTGTATACTGAATGGAAAACTCTTCAGGTTCAGGCTCACCAGCTTCTTTCCTACTTCGTCCTCAGGGTCAGAGTTCATGGGGTCCTCACCACTGGAATACCCATCATTGTCTTCTGAGGCATCCACCGAGAGAGACGCCTTGTTCCAGCCTGTAGGTGGGTGGTGGTGGTGGTGCAGAGAGGACAAGGGCACACAGGTAAGGAGATTTAGAGGCAAAGGAAGTGGAATAATGAGAAGTGGGGAAAAGCACAACCACAAGCGAAACTACAAGATCTATTCCGTCTAAACATGTGAGCGGGATTGACAACTCAATACATTTACGCACACACTCAAACACACAAAGGTCAAACCAAACTAATCAAACATCCCAGAGAAGATCAATGTAGACAGCAGACAGATCCCAGTAAAACACAAACCAGAGCAAATCAGGGATTCATGATCAGCGGATACAGAGATTTGAATCACCTGGATTCATTTCAAGGCTGCTCTGACTGCCAGTGCTGACAAATAATTTTAAATTCTCATTATTTTCCACGCTACACAACCACTAACCCAAAACACCCAATAGTAGAAGAAGAGAGAATGACTGATTAGAGGTACCTTGCAAACACACATTGTCATTTAGCCGAGAATTGAGACTTAAAATCTTATATTTACAAGCAAAAGAGCATCATCGCACACCAGTGGGAGATAAGACGATAAGACTCAATATAAGGCGAAATGAAAGGAAGGTGGAGATTTTGCTACACTTTACCTCTCGTAAAAATCAATCATGACCACCACAAACCACAGCAAACACGCACAGTGACTGTTCCTCAGAGCGGCTCTGTACCTTGCCGCTTGCTCTGTAACAGACTAGAGGTACTCATCCATTTGACTCTGCTCAGAGTGACATGGGGGGCCGGCTCTAGACGGGGGAGAAACAGCCAGCAAATCAGTCAGACAGCTGAACTAGTCCTGTAGTCAGACAGCCGGTCAGTCAGTAAAGGGATGTGGACCAGGTGTAATCACGCCCCAAATTACTGCCATTGGACATATGCAGGGATTCTTCAGTATGACATTGGTTAGTACATAAATCATTCGTCCGTTTACATTTGTCAAGTGCTCCCCAATGAAAATGGACACAACATCTTCACAAATTATTTGGGGAAATACACTCATTCATTTCTTGCTGAGAGTTAAATGAGAAGATTAATACCGCTCTCGTGTCTGCATGATACATATGTAGCCGGAGCCAGCAGTCGGTTAGCTTAGCATAGCATAGCATAAAAACTGGAAACAGCTAGCCTGGCCCTGTCCAAAAGGTAACAAAATCTGCCTATCCATGTGTACCTTGTGGACAAAGCAAGGCTAGCAGTTTCCCCTTGTTTCCAGTCTTTATGCTAAGCTAACTCTCAGCAAGAAGGCAAATAAACATATTTCCCAAAATGTTGAACCATTCCTTTAAAAAAGATACAAGACTTTATAATTCAGTGGTGCTGATGATTGTGACCTGTGAAAAAATGTTGTCGTGCACATGGCAACTGTAGAAATATATATCACAGAGTATCTGCATGTTTCAGAAAGCCAAACAAGACTTTTGGAGACATTTCATTGGTCTAAATGTGGGCAAATTGCATGTAGATTGTACTGGATTGGTAAATAGGGCAAAGGAAATCTATAATTATATAAATACAACCGTGTTTAGGACATTTTAATACTTTTAAAGCCCTTTATATCACTGATTTGAAGACTTCCAGGACCTGCAGATAGTCTGTTCTCTCTCCACACATGTACAACACTGACATGGTAAACGCAGGGTGATAGTATGAAGAACAGCTTCTACTGCTGGATTAATGTTTGGTGTAACATCATATCCAGCTTCATCCTTCTATACGAGACACAGGTGAACTCTACGTAATGAAAAAAAACACACGACTGGAGTATACTTTAGTGGTGAGGGATGGAAGGTGAACGATGGCCTTTAAAATTAGATGGCCCCCTATTATGGGATGACGATATACCTTTGAACCCAAATGGCGTGGGGTCACTCTTGACCAAGTGGCGTTTGGAGCCGTGCTCAGGGCTCAGGGCCGAGCCTGGCCACACAGGCAGAAAAAAGTGAAGAGAAGGGAGTAGAAGAAGAGAAAAGTGAGAAAAGGAGCAAGAATTTAACACGGTCATTAAATATCTAAACCAGTGAGGAGCTTGTACATACTGTGGCTAAAGAAATGCATGCTGGCTGCTTTTTTTTAATATTTAGCCTTGAATATGTCTGAAACTGGACAGTGGGTGGAGAGGAGAACAACAGACATTAACTGATGTACATACACTACACTCTTTCACTCCTTATTGAAAGTCTGGTGTATCTAGTACCGCAGAAACGACAGCAGTGGCAATGTTAGACTTTCACCACCAGGAGGCAGAGTGTCTGCAAAATAAAAACTGTTCACTTCACAGTGAAAGCCAGTTATACTGCATCGGGCTCTAACTCAGGTTAGACAGGTATGGAATCATAGGAGTGCCACAAAAAAGAATAAATCTGGGAAAGAATAAGACAATAAATGTGGAAATATAAAGAGAAATAAATAAAAGAATAAATAAATGTGGATATATAAAGACAAATAATTCTTTTTTCTTTTGCCCTTTTTCTTTTGTTTTCCATATTTGCTTTTGCTATTCCTCTTTTGCTTTTGCCTTTCCCACATTGCTTTTGCCTTTTCATTATTGCTTTTGCCTTTCCCACATTGCTTTTGCTTTTCCTTTTCCCACATTGCTTTTGCTTTTCCTTTTCCCACATTGCTTTTGCT